>JABUQX010133022.1:0-27767 GCA_015478945.1 Trachelipus rathkii | reverse complement strand
ATTTAAAGTCGAGTTGTTGAAGTCGAAAAAAAAATCAGAACTTTTTTCCTTTCTCATATTTTTTTTATCAAATAAACTAAACACCATTTAAGTTAATATTTAATATTTAATTTGGAAGAAGATGCAAATATATAAATGGAAAATTAATAAATACATATTTTCAATGTCTATTGATCGAGGCTCTCCTTATTGATAAAATAGAAATGTTTTTACTAAGTGCAAACCCAAAATATCTGTCTACTGTTTCCTAATAATTTTATTAATGATTGATTATCTTTTCCATTTTAATGTTTTTCAAACTTTAATTCAATAAAGATACGAGTCTTTATGAATATATATATATATATATATATATATATATATATATATATAGTATATGATATATATATATATATAAGTTATAGAGAAGAAGAGTTATATATATATATATATATATATTATATATATATATATATATATATATATATATATATATATATATATACTGTATATATATTTATATATATATATATATATATATATATAAAGAAAGAATATATATATATATATATATATATATATATATATATATATATATATATATATGTATATATATATATATATATATATATATATATATTAAAAATCAAAGCATTACATCATTAAAAAAATCTATTTATTTCGTTAAAAGTTAATCACCTTAGAAACATAAACATTCTTCAATCTCTCTCCTTCTACTCTCTTCCTCCCTCTTCTCTCATTTCTCCCACTCCTTCAAACCTCCTTCTCCGTCTCTATGTACACTTGAAACATTGCTGAAAATGTTTCACCTTTACAAGGACGAGTAAATCAACCTCTGCCGTTTTCCCGCCTTTTCTTCCTCATTTTGCGCGGGCTTTTTCCAACAGGCTATTACGCCAATGGGATTTCGAACAAGAAACTCAAGGATTCCACTTCTGATTTTATCTCTTTCTATTATTACTTCTTTATTCCTTTTTCTCATTTATTTTTCTTTCTTAATCTATTTTTCTTTTTTCTTTTTTTATTTTATATAATTTATATGTTCCATACTGGTCTATTTGTTTTCAAGGGTTTGCTATTGTAATTTGTCTAATTTCGTTTAAAGTTTTTTTATGGGAAATTTTCCATTTTCTTTTTATTTCTTTATTGCTTGTTTTGTTTCTCTTTTAAATATTTCTCTTCCTGTTTTTCTTTTTTAACTTGGTTTTCATGAATTTTTCCTGTATATATATATATATATATATATATATATATATATATATATATATATATATATATATATATATATATATATATATATATATATATATATATATATATATATATGTAACTTTTATTCTCTCTCTCTCTCTCTCTCTCTCTCTCTCTCTCTCTCTCTCTCTCTCTGTTTTCTTAAAAATATATTTAACCAGCAAGCAACTTTACTTAAGAGTGGAACAAAAGGTAAAGTTTAAAGTCTTCTCTTTGCATTAAGTTTCGAGTACAAAAGCACAAAGGATTTTACTTAATTATTTATACCAAATGTTATTTTAATGTATATACTGTTAATTACATTCTGCCAAAGTTAATTAGTGTTTCATTACTATTCATTGATTGTCACACATTGCTATATTATATGATCTGTGTGTGTGAGAGAGTGGGTGTGTGTGTGTGAGAGTGAGTGAGTGTGTAGATGTTTGCTTTTGACATACTATTATGTAAATTATTTAAATACATCCTTCCCATGCATATTGAGATGGTATATCAAATGGAAATACTCTTTTTACCCAACAATTAATACGTTTTGACTAACGTAATGGAATAACATTTTTACCTCTATCTTTGTTTCTAATTAATTTAATACTACAAGTATTTGTTATTTCGTTGTACTTGAACAAGATAGAAATAGCGAAGTGAGAAAGGGATGATTTGGATTTAACTTTCAAATAAGTTCATAAAATTCTTGCGAAATGGTTCATAAGAAGACCTGACTTATGAGTTAGGTGCTTTTAACACCCTTAGATACGAATACTCTCATTAATCAGTGTAGTTTTATTTTATAATTTGATCTGAAAAACGTTTAATAAAGCTCGTTTCCTTTTGTTGAATGGACTTTAATTTGCTATAAAATGAACTTACTTTTTTTCTTTTTTGAGCTTCAAATTGATTTATTTTTAAATTCATTTTATTTAATTTTTTAGTTTTTTTCGACGTAAATATTTATTATTTGTGTCCACAATGAGTTAAATATATATATATATATATATATATATATATATATATATATATATATATATATATATATATATATATATATATAAAACGATATATATATATATATATATATATATATATAGTCCATTCCCTCCAATGTGGAGGGCGTTAGCCCTCGTTAGATACGAATACTCTCATTAATCAGTGTAGTTTTATTTTATAATTTGATCTGAAAAACGTTTAATAAAGCAGTTTTATAGTGCCAATTATTCTTCTGTAAAACTACATCTGAATATTCAATTTTCTCTCATACCGTAAACAAGTTTCCGATATTGATAGTATCGGTATTGATAGTATCGATATATTAAAACAATTAAAGGATAAAAAATCATCAAAATAGTTACTTTACTATTTGGTGCCATCGTAGTTGTCTGCTATAGGTTAATGGCGTTGCTTAGATTAGCAATGTTGAGTTAGGTTAAGGCTACGTACACATGATGGCGTTGTAACGCGCGTAACAACGCGCACTACGAAAACCCAGGGGGTACACATGTTGGCGTTGACGCCGCGTTGATCTCCAGTATAGCCGTGGAAGTTGAAGAGGCAGCATGTTGTACCGTAGGTATAGGAAACGAAGACGAAGGCAAAGACATTATTGGGTACATCCGATTTTACACGACAGAATGACTCACGGTTGTTTTGTAACTCTGTACCCAAATCTAGGAAAACATGAGGTCAAGTTTTTTTAATTACTTTAGGATGTCGATTGCATCCTTTCACGAGTTACTGAAAATACTTCAGGATTACCTAGCACCTAGTCAGAACTACTATGTGAGGGATAGCATTTCGCCAGAAGAAAAATTCGTAATCACACTAAATTAAGTTTATTTATTACTCCAAATTACATGTAGAGTATAAAAAATTATAATATAAAATTGCTTACTCGCGCTATACTGACAACATGTGCACAGTCCAATTACAAATAAAAGAACTTCGAGGCGCCCGCTAGCGCGCGCTTCACGAGAAACCTTCTAGACGCGCGCTACTGCGCGCGCTGCATGTGTACGCCGTCTGTGGTCATCATATAGTATGCCGTGATAGACAGCGCGCGTTGGAACGCGCGTTGCTTAACGCGCGCTGCAACGTCATCATGTGTACGTAGCCTGAGTATTGATACGTTAGGAAGGGTTGTTTAAGTTAGCAGCTATTGATACGTTAGGGACATTGCTTAAGCTGCCACTGATAAATTAGGAGCGTTGCTTAAGTTAGCAGCTATTGATAGGTTAGAAGCGTTGTTTAAGTTAGCAGCTATTCATATGTAGGAGAGTTGCTTAGGTTAGCAGCTATTAATGGGTTAGGAACGTTGTTTAGGGTGTCAGCTATTGATAGGTTAGGAACGTCGCTTATGTTAGTAGCTATTAATAGGTTAGGAACGTTGCTTATGTTAGTAGCTATTAATAGGTTAGGAGCGTTGCTTAAGTTAGGAGATATTGACACGTTAGGAGCGTCGCTTAAGTTAGCAGCTATTAATAGGTTAGAAGCGTTGTTTAGGTTGGCAGCTATTGTTAGGTAAGGAGTGTTGTTAAGGTTAGCACCTATTAATAAGTTTGGAGCGTTGCTTAAGTTAGAAGCTATTGATTGGCTATGAGCGTTGATCATGTCAGCAGCGTTTGATGTTAGGAGCGTTGCTCAAGTATAGCTAGCTATTAATAATATAATATATATAATATATATTAAACTTATAATTATATATAATATATATATAGTATATATTATATATATAAATAGTATAGATATATAATAATGTATTTACTATATAATGATAATATATATTAATATAATATTAATTAATATATTAAATATAAGTAAATATATAAACCTATAATATATATAATACTAGATATATAATTATAAATATATATATTAAATATCTTAACCTTTGTCTACATCGCCGCCTTAACACCTTAGTATATATGAGAAGCGGGTCTGCTCACCCAGGAATTTATTATGTCAACACTGCACTGTATAAGTGAGTATATGATAACAATGACACCCAGTAATGATCCGGTACTCATATGGTGAATAGTTTAATAGTTATGCACATGTTCTTTCTAGACAAATGGTCTAGTATTTAAAGTATATGACAGTTATCTTATATATAAGTACTATTATATGAGTGGTATCTTTAGAGTTAGTTTACGTCTGGAATGGAGTATGTAGAGAAATATTCCTTTGCTCAGTAGGAATAAGTGATATTATGTGCCTATATTTATTATATACTCACTTGATAACATAATTTACTATTTTGTAAGGTTATGATATGATATATAATAGTATAAATACACAATAGCTATATCAATATATAATAAATCTCTCCGTTCCGTCATATTATGGTCTATCAATTTTCGTTGTTTTTCGTTGTCTGTTCTCTTTTATTAATTATTGTTTGTCCTTTTCTGTCCGTAAATTTCTTTCTGTCCTTTCTTTCCATTCTGTCCTATCTTTCTCCCATTGTTCTTATTTTTTGTTTGTCCTTTTGCTTGTCTATCAGCATCTTCACTTCATTCTTACACAGGAGTATATTCGTCTCTTGCCTTCCACTTTTTCTTCTTCTCCCTCTTCTTCTTCTTCTTACCTTCTTATAGTATCTTCAAATCTTTCACTCGTTTCATCTTTCTTCTTCTTTCTTTCGTCCCTTTTCTTTGCATTTCTTTTCTTTACTTCCTTTCTCTATTATCTTCTTTCTTCTTCTGCATATTCTTTTCTTTGTTTCTCCTTTTCTTTACATGTTCTTCCTTTTCTTCTGTCCTTTTCTTTTTCTTCTTCTGTGCTTGTTCTTTTCTTCTTTCTTCTTCCTTCTTCTTTCTTCTTCGCTGAATTTCTAAGTGAATTTCTCTTATGAGCAGGACTTCTTAGTTCTAGGCGTGATTGATTGTTCGTGAAATGTCTTTTATGCGGTGATAACCCAGGATTCACTCTAATTGTAAGGATAAAAATTTGTTGGTGGTGGTTTTGGGCGAAATCGAGGGGGGATAGCTTGGACGTTACTGTGTTCTATCTTTGATACTTTATAGTCTGTCTACTCTCGATCGTTCGTACTATTACTCTCTATTGGTTATCACTACTGTATTATTTCGTATAACTTTCTTTCAGTGGATTTGAAGGGCGTTCCCATTGTGCGTGTATGCTTCATGTTCATTTTTCTATGCCTTCATTCGCTTCTCTTATAAGTTCGAGCGTTTATATGTGATACGGTTCTGGGATTTCGTGGTCGTAGTGGTAATCTTATGTTATATATTTATTCCACTCTCCTTTGCATGGGGTTATTGCGGGCCGACATCTGGATAAACTGATTGCAGTAGTAAGGATCATAAATAAAAAATTTGAAAGGGCAGCGGTGTTGACTTGGTATTTATAGACCAGCACACATTAAAAACTTTCCACCAATTATAACACGTGTCTAGTTCATGTTCTTAACCGTGTAGTTATCTATTTGTGGGAAATTAGAGTCAATCGTCAATTCCAACACTTTAAATCTTATCTACAGTATCTCTCAAAAAGCCCCACATACCCTTCTATAAAAATTTAGTATTCCTTTATAGTATGCAGCGTTAAGACAAGGTATCTAAAAACGAAAATTACAGCTGCTAAAGCCCCACATAAAAGAAATCTATCGCCTGACACAAAGCTTACAAAGCGAAGCCAGCGTAGCCCCGCAAATTGACACGACAATCTGAAAACGAAAAAATGAAGGCTGAAATAGAAACTCTCGAAGAACATCATTCATTAAGAAAACACAAAATCTACAATTATTACGAACCGCAAACAATTTAGTCTTATATCTATGTGTTACACAGCCTAATAACGACTCTCCATCAAGTCACAAAAGATGCAGTGCGAACTGCATACTACTTTTATTACGTTCTCTCCGACACTATTATGCGACCACATATATGGTCTAAATAATATTAAAGCTCTATTAAACCAAACCCGCGTTAGACGGAAAACAAACTGGCAAGTCAGGATACCCACAGTAAACCAAAAAAACTTCCGATAACGCCCAGAATACTACAGTCAATATCTATCGGTAACGCAAACTAACCTCAATTTAGATAATATACGCAATCCTCCGCCTGGGACTTCCCCACCAATTTGTAAAAAAAATATATATATCTATATGCAATCCACAAGACTAAAGATACCTCAAATGTGATAATGATAATAAAAAGTAATTCGGAAATATAAATATAAGCTTTGGTGTTTGCCTCTCTATGAGGCCAGCAATGGTCACATCAACCTATTCACCATCCTTGCTGATCTAAAAACTATTAATAAATAGTTACGCTCTCGTAAGACTACAAAGCCCTTCACAATCTTGAAGGTCCTTAGTAGAATGAGATTTCACTTCATCCTAATTTGTTGATGCAACCTAGCAAGTTAAACACATGAAAATCTAAATAATAGATAATAATCATACTATTATAGAATACACTTAAACATCATTATAAACTCAAATTACATAAAATAATAACTATTTATCGAACTAACACAACCTATAGATATTTCAATTTCACCTAAGTGTGGAAATGAGAATGAAACAAAAGTGCGACCCAGACACGGGCAATAAACTTCTCGCACAGCATAAGTAACAGCAGAAGCCCTGCCCAAGTCACACCACAACACCAATCCTCACTACAATAATGTGACAATCTCATTATAAATCAACTTTATTTAGTTAAACAATTATTAGTGATATGCACATCATTCAATTAAATATCCAATGAAACTATTCTAACATCGTGAACATCAACTCGTACCTCGAATCCATCAATTCTACAAGAGTAACTCGCACCTCTAAAATCAATCAACACCGGTGAAGACAAATCTTCATTCACATCACATCAAAGCAATCAGTGGTTAAAACTGTCACTTGCTCCGGCTCTAGTGCACCGCACAAAATCTCTTCCTTCAGTTTCCGGAAAATGAGGTTTAAATACGTCTCTACTTAGAAATGTTCATTCTCTCGCAACTAAATTGTCAAACAACAACTGAACATCTCCCATTATATATTCCTGCTTGGGAACATTCAGATACTAAATTCAATGCCCTTAAATTAACAGATCTCTAGGCACTCGGCAAGCTGATGGATGACTCTCCTCTCTTATATTTAGTGTCAGCTCAACTGTGGTGTTCTTTCGTTAAAATAGGATGTGGTCAAAAACCGCGAAACGAAAGATTGTTCTTTTCGTGGTGTGCCTTGATAATCTATACTATAAGACTATTATAATATATATATTGAACTAATATATATATATATATATATATATATACTAAAATTATTTAAAATATAATGACTATTACGAATTATAAATATATTATATAATAATTATGATATAATATCATACTTACACTCATATAACTAACTATTTAATCAACAGAAATATAGCACGTAATTACTATAAATAAAACAATCATAAATTATTATAATTATTATTTAAAATATTTAAATGAATTGTATATATTATTTATTATTTATGCTCTCATAACATAATTTGATGTATACTCATATAGAATTGTTAATACTCCTCAAAACCAACTTATAGCTAATATATATTACATACTATATAATAATATTCTTAATAATCACTCACTAATAAAATATAAAATAAATATACTTACATAATATATTATCATTATATATCCTTATTATTTATATAATAGGTATATATATAGATATATAATAATTATTAGTGAGCCTTAAAAACTATTATGATATTATAGATTAAACTTATATCCTATCACACTTGCGTGACAAAAGATCACGTGAAAAAAGCGTCATGTGTGACCGTACAGCGATGCCGAAAAATAACTAGTGCCTTAATGTATCTCGGGATATTGTTCAAAATAGTAGAATTAACCAACATAAAATAAATAGTACCAAAAATAAATATATTAAATATACAACCAACACTAAAATTATCTTAAAAACAAGACTTTAAACAGATCGACGGTAATACTATATCCGATATAACCTAAGTTATTATACCTCTATATGAATATAATAAACTCTATTCATCTACTAATCCTCTTAAGTACCAATGAAATATTACTCATCTTACTATCTAAATCATGCTCATCATACTAATATATAGTCAGTGGATAAGTTAATAACTAATAAGCGAATTACCAAAATACAGTAAGTATAGTAGGGGGCGCAGAAAAGGGAGTCACTCGTATGAAATAGTACTAAGAATATTTAATAAAGGAGCAGCCTTTAAAAAGTGAGATAACTTCGGATAATGACCTCAGAGATAATAATTAAGAAGAAGGCTAGGGCTAAATATGAGTATAGTACCCTGAAGAGTATACCTAAAAGGTAAAGATTTATTGAGTTACCGAGTATTTACCTTCCCTGGCTCGTAGTGCCCTACACATTATTGGTTCGTTCTTCCTTGTTACAGAACGGAATAATTAACATACTCCTGATCTTCTCTACGTGTCAGGGATGTAAAAAGGCAGTGAATAGTTCTTTAGTATAACAAGATAATTGAAGAGATTTAAAAAATATAATTATAAACAATATAAATAATTAGAAAGTACTTATTGGTTACCTCATTTTCTAAGCTGAACATTACACGCAAATTCTTTGTCTAATAGAAATTAATAAAGCTGGTCGAGTCCCTACACACAAAGATTAGTTTGTCCACAGTACGTGGGGATTAAGAATATAGTTAGCGAAGTACGTCTAATCAAACCACTATTCTCTGAGGTCCAATAAAATTCCTTAAAAAACGGATATGATATTATCCTCTGATTGTTAATATAGGAGCGGAACCATGAATAATAGGAGTTCAAATAAGTTTTCTCTGATAAATCTTTTGGAAATGTATAAGATAGTGAGTCATTGTGATTAGATGTTCTATTACTAGTGGTTATGTGTGGAACGAATGTAAATGAATATAAAGGACGAAATGGATTAGCATTGTCGATAAAAGTAGTAAAGGTCAGTTTGTGATTAGTACAGTCTACGTTTTAAAATACGATTTGAGTTTCGGTTTCACAAAGAATGTATAAGTATCGGAAGTACCCCACAATAAGAAGGCCAAGGAATAATTCAATACTAATAACCATTGGGGTTGTTTATAGAGAATAAAGTGCCCGTCGATTTTATGTTTAAGATCAATAACTAAGAATAGCTTTGTAGTGGGGATAAGTTATTACCTGAAGAAGGTAAAGATTGAAATTAATTGTGCGTAAAGAGTGTTTCAAGTGAAATTT
The DNA here is from genome assembly GCA_015478945.1 of Trachelipus rathkii. NCBI lineage: Eukaryota > Metazoa > Arthropoda > Malacostraca > Isopoda > Trachelipodidae > Trachelipus > Trachelipus rathkii. Next base: position 18,296 of record JABUQX010133022.1, on the reverse strand, counting down.
GAAGAAAAGAATGAATTAAGAAGGAATGCACTGTACAGAAAGGATTGATAACTTAATTTCTAGATATGGTGTGAGCAGTTGTCGGATTGATTCAGTGCAAGATTTTTTTGAAGTCCTTTTAGTGTCGTTAAGAAATAGAAAGAGACTGGCGAAGGGTATAGGAAAGCTTATGTCTAAAATAATAGAGAAAAGGTTAATCAAAAAATGCAGGATTGCAGGAGAAAGCAGGAGACAATAAATTCTAATAGAACTCATCTAGAGAGGCAATACACCGGATAAGAAAGTGTTAATCCGTGAACTATATTATGTGTTGGTTGAACTGCGCATCGGACGAAATCATTGATTAATTATGAAACCTACATTGTAGAGTATTATATATCTCAAACTACAAACATTCCTCGTAGCAATGACAACATAATATTCTGACCCTTACAGAATACATTCTCCACACAGAGTATTACACAACACTAATGAGACAATTAACAGCTCTGTGATCGAAAAATAGTCGCAATCAAATCCAAATCCAACACACATAAGACTCTCTAAATTACATACATTCACAAGAGACATGATTATACAGAGAGGAGAAAGGAAAAAACTATATATAAATAAGAAATCGTCCTACTGACCCATACCTAACGACCCAATTCCAATTACAAATAGACAAGAAAGCGCGAATTATACAATATTAATCCGCACTTACTTTAACAACATTATGAACGTTCCACTACATTTCTAGTAAAGAATCTGAATCTAAAATATAAAATTACTTAAATTTCTAATTGATTAAATAATAAATTTTAACCTTTCATAGCGTCTACAAAGAACTGCACCGATCGAGATGATTTACCGAACAGAGAGAACGTGAAAATTTGTAGCAGTGTGAACCATAATCCTTAATAATAATTAAAATAAGTGAAATCAAGATTCTCCTCTATATAAATACACAAGAAACTCTTACTAGACATCTATTAATATCCTAAGATTTCTGCTTATAACGTGAGTGCAAAATAAAATAAATTTAATATATATATTGAGGCTAATTGTAGTATCAATTATGTGATATTTTGAAAAAAGTTGATTATACTCTATATCTACCTTATCCCACTATAATATACAATTTAAAATATTTATATTAATTACATTATATATATAATATTTAATATTTAAACTATTCAAGTAAGAAGATAAATATCTATATTATATAAATTAATTATAATATATAATGAATTATAAATTATATATATATATATAATTATAAATTATATAATATATATAATATTAATATAAATTATAAAGATTAAATTTAATTTAAAGAATTATAATTTTATATAGTTCTATTGGTATTAATATATATTACTGCTATGATTATTTTTTATACATACATTTTAAATTTATCTAAAAGTAAATATTAACTTGATAATTATAATGAGTAAGTTAATATATGTAATGGAATAAAAAGATACGGCAAAAATACCCCTGTATCACCCGGAGTCCACCCTAATGAGTTATGTAATATTAGTATACTTATTATACTATATATACCATTATAATATATATATAATATATATAATGAAGATATTAATAATAAATATAAATAATATATATATAATTAATATATAGGGTGTGAATCTTAGTATTAATTTTTACTTAACGTTTTGTGTGATCAGTTTGTATAAATAAGAAAAGTGAAAAGTAACCCTATGATATGAGAAGAAAAGTAAGACTTTTTGGCCTATTTTCATCAGGTCCTTCTACCAGTTGCATATGAGGTAAATACCTAACCTAATATTTATATTTTAAGTATCTTTAAACAATATTTTATTTAAAGATGAATTGTATTGGCTGGTCTTAAAAAAAAATGTTCAAGATTATATCTATTTAATGAATTTTAATTATTTGTGTTATGTTGATTGTTTCTTAATCGAAGTATTTAATCTACATTACATGTAAAACAATAGTAAAGAAAATTGAGAACCAATATTTACTCTTCATAGTTGTTGTCTAAGTTAAATGATAATCAAGTGAACTACGCAAGGTAATAGTAACGCATGATAAAATTCAATTGAATTGTTAAACTTGAAAATTGATGGCTGACCTAGTTAACAAATACGTATAATACGGTTAATAGTATTATAGTACTCAGGATTCTTAGTGTTAGAGTTTAGGTAACGAAAATAGTTTAGAAATGGGGTAAATTTAGATTATAATTTAACCAAAATATTAAAATAAAAATGTATCAATTTGCTTCTAAAATATAATATAAATTATATAATTAATGAATTTTAAATAAAAAAATGTAATAATTTAAAAAATTTTAACATAATGCATACTATAGTGTTGCCATGACAATAAATAATATATTAGTATTTTATTCACGTGTGTGTATATGAGTAATTAAGAGTAAAATAATATATTAATAAATAAGAAACATAAAAAGAATGGAGACAATATAAAGATGGTATATTCATATTATGTCTATCTATATATAATATATAGAATACATATTAAAAGAATAATAGAGAAAAAATCTATTGCAGAAATAATATTATAAGGAAATTCTAAGGTGCCAGAAGTTTTAACAATTACATAACAACGTGACTCAACATGAAAAGGTTATTATATACTACTGTATACGAGTATTATTACATTAGGTATGAATGATATATACATTATACGAGGCGATAAAGGTGAAATCACAATTAAACTTATATATACAATAATTACAAATTTAGCATGATGCAATATTAGTATATATACTTATATAATATATTAATTAATTAATTTTAATAATTATATAATATTAAATGATAATTATAATATATATAACAATATATTATAAACTATTATTATAATATATATATTATATAAATTATATTATTATATAAACCTAATAATCAATATATATATATAATAATTATTATATAATATTATAATATACTATATTATATTATTATATAGTAGGGTGTAGTATATAATAATATTATATATATTATATTATCTATTAATAAAAAGTGAATGAATAAATGTTGACATTATTGATACTTCAACTTCCATTCATCGATCCATTGAGATATTTTTGATACATTAATTTTTTTATTACATAACATTAATTAAAATTTTAAACTGTGTAAAAAATTAACCTAAATTAAATTTTAAATGAGTCTCAGAGATATTCACGTAAGGATTGATTACATTAACATGAGCCTAAATATATAAATATAATCATAATATATTAATTATATTCACAATTTAATTATACCTATAATTCTTATATTATAATATTATATTACAATTTTAATTTACTATTATATATATAAATTATCAATATTTATTTAAATCCTATATATATATTATTATCCATATATATATTAAATATTATTATATATATAATACCTATTATATAATAATTTCTCTCTAATTATATTTCAAATATTATATAATTACAATAGTTAATATCTATAGATAATATATATATTCAATTTATATATATAATTGTATTTTAATTCTATTTTCAGAAAAAAAGGCACTACCGCCGCTCATTACGGATTTTTGTATCAGAACCAACTCCCGATCCTGACATAAATCAATAAGATATTAACAATGCTAAAATTTACCTATATATTATTATTCTTAATTCCTATTTTATTATTATTTATTATTATTATTATTCAATATATTATTTATTACTATTCCATTATTATTATTATTAATTATTATTATTGTAATATCCGTTATTAAAATTGATATAATTTATATTATGTAATATGTTGGGAAAAAAACTACCTTTACACAGAACACATTTTTAAATCCAGCTAAACTCCTCTGCCGGTAATGATATTATTATTATTATTATTTTTATTATTATTATTATTAATATTAATTTCATTTAAATATTATCTATTATTATTAGATAATAATATTATTATTCTATATTATAGTTAATATTGGGACATTTGACAATACAATAAGACTTGAACCTACTGGGACCCTGAAGTTTGTCAGGAAAAAGAACCAATCTTTTATTTCCTTGAGCTCCCATTTAATTCACCAAGGATAGGAGTAGCCCGGCCACATCAATTCCAACATTGTTGTGGATATTTATTGGCAGAGCCCTTGTCACACTTGAATACCTTACCTTACCTTACAGCCTTCTCACGAAATAGACCAGACATATAAAAGGTATACTAACTAAGTTCATGACATGAAAGTGTGAAAGTTTTATCACTTCGAATTTGAGATCTCTTCGAGAAAGGACTCATACACGAATCAGAAGACTTGCAAATATTGACTGAACAAAAAGAGCAAAAAAGTCAATACAACATCACAATTCCAAAGTCAGTATGCAAATACCTTTGATGAACGCCAATCTTTCTATCACTTCGCTGCATAAAATGTTTAAGTATAAAAATCAGTTCAAACATGATCTGGAAAGATAGATCCATAAAAATGACTATTAGAAATCTTATATAAAGTTTTTTAAATGATCATTTATTCGGACTTTATTGTATTTATATGCTGAACATCCATTATTATTATTAAACACATTGTGAAAAAAATGTGATGATTCCACTTTCGATTATTTTCAATACCTAAATTCTATTAGCTCATCGAACTATCACGAGCGGGTTTAACTTCTTATATACAAAAATCATATAGAATAGGCATTATGACGAATAGATTAAGTATGATATATATCAATATTAATGTTAACCAATTCTTCACTTTATCTTATCACAAATATATAAGATATACCAGTTTTAAACATTCTAGCATCCTATATATCATTACATCAATCAATCCCTACTATATAATAATTATACTATAATCATCCTAATCAATCTAATCTATCAATCTAAATCTATATATCCACCATAAATATGCAATAATAACTAATATATTAGTTACACATCTTAATTATAACTTTGAAAAAATTTACATCTAATAAATATAATAATTCATTCAATATATAAATATCTAAATATAATCCTAATACAATTTATCAATATGTATACTTACGATCGTATAATTATCATAAATATATATAAACATATAATTAGTGAATTATCCACCTATGCGTCAAAAAATTGCAACTGTCAGTGCCGGGATATGAAAGCATTATCTTGTTTAACATATTAACAAACCTATAAATTCATTATCTAATCTTATTCAATCAATAATTATCATCGTCATATCTCTAGAATTGTTTATTAGAATGCAAGGAAATAGATATACTATTATATATTATACTAATTATTAATTCTTTCTAATCTCTACATCTAATCAATCCACATCCCATCCATCTATATTACATCCTATTAATTAACTAATAACTTTTAATATATTAGAAGTATCAATGTTATATAGTTTGGCTCGAAAATATGTATTGATATTACCAAGAGAATCGAAACATTCTATATCTAATTTGCCAAACTATGTCACCAACTGGATAAACACTCCCCTCTTCAATGTTCCATAAGATGCCTACCTAAATATTAATTTTATTATGCATATTAATGCATAATTGTTCAGCATAAGAGCATCTCCCTCAATTCTTTCAAACCGAGAGGTATGGCGGAGAATAACCCACTCCCAGCGGACTTCATGTTCATATTTGAGAAAGGTGCCGAGTTATTACATGTCCTATCTATCTTAACCTAAATAATTACCTCGCCCCCCTTGTCAGAAAGTTTCATTGTGAGGCGAGTTTATTTATATATTTACTAGTTATATTCTTGTATTATATATTGGTGGTACAGGCTATTATAGTGTTTAACATAAGAATGAAATAAGAACGAAATGATGAAAAATAAAAAATACGGTATGAATGACCAGATTCACTTCTATACTCTTGTTAGTTAGTTTTATAGTTGAGTTCATTCTACCATATAATACTAATAAAATACAATTATAATCAGTGTTCCTATTACCGCGTTAGGTTATAATGAATAATATTTATTTAAGATATAATATACTAATTAAGTAATAATAAATAATAAAGTATAACCATATATATATATTATACTACTATATCCTCCCTATAACTAATCTATATTGAAACGGCCGACACCAACATCCTCTAGTAGTATTATATATATATATATATAATATATATTATAGGCTGTGATAATATATATATATAATAGATGTTGTAAATATATATATTTATATATTAAATAAATATTTATTCCTTTTTTCCTCTTTGTCTCTTGACTCTCAATCCTGCGTAAGATATACTTCTACAGAATTCCTGATGGTGAATAGCGAGCATAGTGGTATTTTAATTGCTAAAAATAATTGTTAAAATTGCGTATCGATGTCTATGCAAATTCCTAACATATTGTCCAACATGAGAAATAACTTCTTTCAGCAAGATTCCCCAGTACATCTTAATACAGGACTGTTGAGTCAAGATTGTTGTTAATATTATTATCATCTATTTATTAATAATATTTATTTATATTATCTTCTTCTCTTATACTCTTCTTCATAGCTTTCTCTGCCCAAGAATCGCGTGAGGTAGGATGGTGCTCAACTCCTACGAAACTATCGGGGAGCGACACCATAGTAAATAAAGACCAGTAGGAGCAAATCATGACAAACGTCTAAAAGAGGGCAAAGGCCCATCAACGTGGACCGCCCCCTCTTTATACCATTTAATTATGAAGAAGCCAGTCCACAGACCACACCACCTCCTAAGAGGCTAGCCATTCATGGGACCCGCCCAAGTATTCAAAGTGGATCCTCGTCATCTCCTATGGTAATCAGATATTCTTGTCCCATAGAATAAGGGTTGCTATCCCCTGAGAAGCCCACGTGGACCACAACAAACAATCTCGCCCCCATACAGAAACGCGCCCAGCCAATTCTCTCCTATCACCCGTTACGCTTTCATTACTCAGCCTCTGCCAACTCACAGTTTCATCTCCTTCAGACATCCCTCCAGTCCTAACACACGGACTCAATTCCCCACTTTCTTCTTCGCGAGTCTCCCAGAAACGGTTACGGTTCCACCTTAACACCCACTCTTCAAAACCTACTCACTCCTATCCCACATCAAACCGACTTTCATCACCCTCCGAGCATCGGCCAAGCAACTCATCTGCCACATGCTTTTTCCCGTACCTTCTCATTCTCACTCTCACTTCTATCTAATAATCTATACTCTCTAATACGTTTCATTCCTACTTTATTTAATTTTCTGTGCTACACTACCTAAGTCAATGCCCTTATAAGTAATTGTATATCCATTGATCCTGAAGTCAACATTCTGAACTTTATAACCTTATATCTCTATTGATCTCCTCCCAAGGTACCAGCTAGGTCTCACCTACCATACAATAACACACTTGGATACACTATAACAACCCATACCCTCATGCAGAACCCTCCCTAGCTCACTCAAAAGACTTAGCCACCCCTGATATGACAAATGATTCACCAACGATTGTGTGTGTTTGCTAACCAAGGTCACGGCTCTCTGGCCATTCACAACTTTCCTACTACACTCGCTGCATCATCAGAAAATTTCTTCTCATTCTCATAATATCAGAATCATTGAAGATTAGTATCCTAAATTTTTAACTCAGAACACTTGCTCTCAGAGAACTGACCTTCATTCAAACTTAACTATTAACTTATAATTATCACGCACTGAGGACAAAGCTCCATCAACCTCACAACCACATATTAAATCTCTTACTCTGTATTCGTCGTATCTGATCTCCCAGACCCTCCTTTAATACTATGATCTCTGCCATTATATCTGCTCCACCAATCCTGCTCGAAACTCTACTTAGCGATGACTCTCCAACAACACGCGAAATCATCCGAACCAATACTCACCAAATAAGTTAATTTATTATTATATATCAATTATCTTTACTTCCATAGCTACAACTATTAATATCTGTGCAGATGAAGAGTTTCACTTTAATATCCTCATAAATATCCTTGATTAAATTTTGAATGGATTTTCATGAGAGTATATATATATGTTATTAATATACTACTTGAGACGTAGCGTTATTTATATGAATAAAGTGTCATACCGGTCCTTCCTATATACTTCATTTTATTTTTCATCTATGTGCTGCGTACATCTTATATCCTATATATATACCGCCTAACTTGAAGTATATATTAGCTAAAAATTTACTATGTGGCGCTTTTTTAAATAAGGTGGTCAAAGTTATTTTGGGCATGTGGCTGTTTATATGACTTACAGGATTATGATTACTAGAATAATTGTCTGGCTTACCTAGGATTTTGTTTTTTTCTTTATTTCTGAAACTGTCGGCAACTTACTTAGAATTGTCGAAGATAACAAAATACTTTTTGTACATTCTTATTTTTTGCATTTGGAGTACAAATACATTTGTATATTAATATTTTCTATTAGTTGTGAAAATATGGGGAGTGAGGAGAGTCACATACTAATTTTTGTTCATATATATGACTTTTAAATACTGGTATTTTACTTAATTACCCTGCCAATATAATAAAATAGTATATGTTGTACGTTACAATAAATGTTACTTTAATATGTTTTTACTCTAATCCTATGCTACTAACATTTAATTCTTATCCCGGTTTACTAGAACCATGAGACATATATTTGACGGATAACATTAATATATTAACTAAATATATATATTTTATTGTTATTTGTATCTTATTGAAGAACGTTTATTGGTGAGAGAGCTATCCTGAACTATTGAACCTAAATATAATCAGTTGACTGTATTATTATAATCTAGATTTTTTTTATTCTTTTTTAATTTATAAATTAAATGATTATCTTGCCAACATTAATTCTTTTTAATTTTATAATTAAAAATATATAAATTTATAAATGGAAAATAACATTTTAATTGTTTCTCTTTATTTATTCATTTAATTATATTAATTTATGATAATCATCATGTTTTATTTATTAGAAGAGTTTCTGTGAAAAAGTTGACTTTCAGAATCTGAAGGCGAATGCTGGGGCCCATATAATTTTAAATTAAACATCTGAGTAATTAATAACCTTCAATCTAGAATACATGAAAAATATATTATTGTATACTGTGAAAAGATAAGCTTTGACAGTTTTCACTGAAACGGTTTTCTAAAATGTATCGCTTATAATACATTAACAAACAGAAATTGTTAAGATATGAAAACGAATATATTAATCTATTCCCATTATAGCTACCATTGCCTTCTTACCTCACTTACCTTTAAAGTGAAATGAACTTATGGCACCAAGATGACATTATGTAGAAAAACAAATCGAAACGAACTAATTTAACTTATGAGCTTTTTTTCTTTTATTAACAACGCCATTTTTCCTCTGTTAAATAACAACTTCGAAAGTCCCTATGACCCATTACATTGTCCTTCTGCCCTACGTTGCAGGTACTCGAGAACTAGAGGTGCTCCCCAGAAGCCTTCTGGCTTGTATATATATTTTCACTGGTTAAGGTAATATATATATATATAGCATATATATAATAATTATAGGTAATATTGTATTAAAATTATTTTATAAATTAATGAAAAATTATATTGAAAAACCCAGGAACAAAAAGCATACGTTAATAGAAAGAAACCACCTTTATATATTATATATTAGTAAAATTATATTACCTTTAAATCTCTATGCAAAATAGAATATCATACCTCCCACCTGGATAGAAATTTATATATATATATATATATATATATATTACTATATATATATATATATATATACCTGTATTTATTGTATAATATATGAGGTGGTATTTAAAAGGATGAATATAAGTTCTAATATCCCTATATAGTATATCACTATATATAATAGGGGTGAATAATAATATAAATATATAATCCAAGAGAATAAAAAACAAAGATAAATGATTATATATATATATAGTCATATAGTCTGTGTACATCTTTTAAAATTTATAAAATATGATATTTCAATATTTATAAATATAGCTATTTCTTTTAACTTATCAATATTAATATCTATATTAATATCTATAGCTATACCTTATTAAAATTGATACTAACATCATATGCGTAGTACGTACTCTAGTAAAAGTAAATAGTAATATATACTATATAGTACCGTATATATACATAGCTACCTAGCTGAATATATATATCCTATATAAAATAAAATAAACTATTACAATTTTATATGTTACAACCTCGATTATATATATTGCTATATATATATAGGCCACCACAACCCACAGAGAAAGCACGGCCACACATAGCTGAAACGTTAACTGTCTACTCACACCATTTAAATACCCATTCCTAACCATACAAATCACCCAAAGGAAGATGTAGGGTAAAGTTTTTTTTGAGAGTATGCCCAACAACAAAAGTAAAGATAACCTTCGTGATAGCGAAGATGGGTAAAATATTTCAGTCAGAACAAATAAATTTGGAAAAAACTGTCCTTACATTATAAATAGTCCTAATATTTACGTAACTACATCATATATTATCAATGAATTCAGTTCTTGGAAGATAAGAGAAAATAGTACGTACCAGTGGAGGGATTCGATAAGATATGCGATAATTTTTAAAGTCATGAACCTATTAATGTAGGAAATTAACGACGGCGAAAGGGATCCAGCTTGGGCGACAATCGGTATGGAAGATATAGGTGAAACAGATTGTGGGAAGGCATTGCGACGCAAAATTTGCAGATTGGAGGAGGCGGTCTTTCGTGACATGAGTGGCTATGTGTGGATATTTGGATACTAGAACCATGTGTGGCCAAAACTACAAGGCGTGCAAGTATCACCTCGTGGTTAGCGGGCTTTCGTACGGTAGTGCGAAGCACCCGGGCCTCCACCGCCATGTTGCGCTTTATATCCACATTTCGCTCTCCCCGCTTGAATCACTTCGTCCGCAACTCCCTGCCATAAGATCACGTGAAGCGTGCGCTGTCGTGCAGCAGTAGGATAATAAAAAATAATCAGTTGAGGCGGAAGTGACCTTGCAATTGTAATAGCATTCCAGCGACGGTACCTGAAACAGTGCTTCGAAAGGAAGAAGTGGCCATTTTTGCCTCTCTCGTCTGCCAGATTCGTTGCCAGTTACCCGACATGAGCGATGGGGGTCCAACTTAGTATGATTTGTTTCTTTTACGGGAGTGGAGTAGCGAAGAAATTGTTGTACAGTACTGCAGATACCATTGTATTTTTGGAATAAGGGATTTAAGAAGCCTGGAGATATGTGCTGAGTAAAATGACAAGATTCGGTCTTTGGTTAAGGGAATAGAATATCGAGAAAGTAGGCACATCATTATAGCCATTAAATTCGGGAGTAACACTTTGAAGGCATTAGGGGATGGTATGGGGAGGAGATGGTTTGCGGTTAGAGCTCTCCTCAGAGGAATCCCACACGCTTACCCTGTTTTTTAGAGCCGTCAGTAAACACTGCGATGCACAATGTCATCCGGGGGAACTGCGCGAATCGTGTTATTTTGAGAGAACATGTGAATATATAGGAGTGCCTTTTTATCACAAGGGTCGAGCGATAGAGAAAGGTCTGGTTGGCTTGAGAAAAATTATATTTTTGAGAGATTCAATGCAGGAAATTGCTCATTTTCCTTCCAAAGCTAAATAGCCCGGAAATATGACCCCCCGCACAAATAACTTAGTTTAGATTATAAATATAATATATTAAAATAATTATAAAAAATATGGTAATATGGGAAAGTATTTATATATATATATATATATTATATTAATATATTATTATCAATATATATATACTATATAGTAGTTATTATTAAATAATTAATTATATATTAATTATATATATAGATATATTATATATATTATAATATATATATATAATATATATATATAAACAGTATTAAAATAAATTTATTTACTATGAGAATATACACACATGGTAATTAATATTATTTAGTTCTGACTCCAAGTATTAAATAATTTTAGATTTTAAATTCTTATACTGTACTATAATATATAAAATAGGTTATAAATGTTAGTGATAATTGAAAGGATAATGTCTTTGTACTATATTCCCGGGTAATCACAGCGCTTAGCAAATTTTGCACCTACGAACTTGAATAATTATTTTTCCTTGACAATATTCTATAGCCGATTTGCCATTTCCTATCATAAGATTCCACCCACAAGTTTAAGGTCCTGATTATGGTTTTTTAACTTATAATAAGTATTTCTGTAATTAGTGGTTAAATTCTCTCTGCCTCAAAAAATCTAGGTATTACTTATATATCTATATATAATAATAGTGTTAGGGCAGATGGTATATTGGAAATGAGTTTTGAAAGTGGGAATATAAAATAGCTTGGTAACCACAATTAATAGATGTATTATTCAACCTTCGTGAGAATTGAAAGTAAAAACGTAGCAATCATCAATTAGGATTTATACTATCACTTGTTATCACAGACGACTTTCACCGCGTGCGAGGCGGATCGATCCGGAAGATATAAGAATCCTAATGTGGATGGGAATACGTGTATATACTCACACTACGAGTCTTCTGTGAGTAGAATATATGTACATACTCAAATTCAAATATTCGTCTCTGACAGGTGTATATCTCGTAAATTTAAGTAGAATCACCTAATTTCATATTACCATAACAGAAATAAAGAAGTTATCTAGGCGATAGTAGGCACTGCTACTCAAGTGATTCTGTGAGTGCATCACCCGCTTAACATATTAATACCCATAGCAGCAACAGTCCAACACAATGATGTATGGTAAAAACCCTAATTTTCCATTTATCTTACTATTTATTTCCCACTGATCATTTAAGAATTTCAGTCGACATCACGTTTTATGACCAATATACTAGTGGTCATGGATGATGCGTCGACGTCATCGACACAATGAGGATCGTTTATTATGGGAAGTTTAATCTGTATGCTATATTACGTGTACAGTTAGTGTAATTCATTACACTCGACGAGTTCCATTTCGCATTTAAGTAGTCCAGTAAAATTCAATTTAGCCTGTTGTGACATTTATCCAATCTAAATAGTAATGTACTATATTAAGATTAACCTATATAGAAAAATTATATTATGTATTATAATTTATTAGGTTAGTATTCGAGACTGACACCTAGAGAAAATTAGGTGCATAATTAATAAGGGTGACTTGTATCTAATAAATTTTACTTTTATTAAAAATGCATCTGCCTGATGCGTTATAGTTGGTTGGATTATTTTTCTGTGCAATATTATCAATCCCAAATATCTTTCTCAGACAGCAATTTTAATGGAATACATCATTCAAGTTGTTATCGTATTCAAGAGATTAAATATTGCAGCCTATAAGGTTTTAAATTTCCGAAGTCTTATTAATAATAGTAAGACGCTTGGTGGCAATTAGAAACTCTATTAGGAAAATGAAAAAAATAAATTACTCAGCTTTTCTTGGAATATATGAATATATATAATAACGTAATGAAATCATTAATAAAAATAAGCTCAAGATAACAAAATTCATAGTCAATACACTATAGAAACTACTACCCTGACTGAACGCTTTATTACAACCCAGTATGTAATATACATAATTTAATTAAACGTGACTCAAGAACTAGACATGAAGATCAACATATATACGTAACCTGGATTTGTGCGTTCTAAATTTGACAGTAATAAGGCATTTATGCATAAATGTAGGGTATAGTTGTGTTACCTGAAATAGAGCCAAACCAATAAAACCGAGCGCTTGAAAGTTGAAAGGTTAAACCCTTAAGGAGAATCCCAGTTCTCCACGTTGTGTGTTCTAAGCTTTTTCAAATTAAAAAAGAACCCCAAGAACCACATCCCACCAGCTCTTGAGAAGTACCCTTCCGTGAATGTTATATTGATACATGAGTTCAGATGTTCATTAACAAAGGAGATATATCGCTTAAGTTGCTTTTCCATCTTTCTAAGTTTCGAACCGCATCTCTTCCTCGGAAATCTCAGAACTAAGAGAGATATGAAAGTTATTGACAACACAATATAGCGAAAATGTATATTCTCTTCCTATGAGGAGAACATGTGATGGAAAAATGGTGCGTGCCCCACTTAAAGATTTGAGACTCCAATAAAGAACTTCTGTACCCCATAGGATTACAGGGTATGAAACCTAAAGGCGTAACCAAGGTCATGAGTTAATTGGTCTTTGTCTGGGTTCTCGCCTAATACTATCGCGTAAAATTTTTATCACCTATTGATTATTAGGGGATATTGAAGTTTACAAAAAAAAGGTGACTGATAGAAAATTCAAAATAGATGGGAAAAAAGACAAAACCAAATTCGATCCAGAACATTTTCTGTTAATATAATACAAAGATACCAAGCCAAAAACGCTGATTACCTGAGGGGCCCCGTAGTTGAATCATGAGACGTGAAAGCATAATGTACGAAAATCATCTCTGGCGTCAAGGGCACCGTCTTTGCTATCGCCAGTGCAGATATATATTTTCAAGTGTAAAAAGAACAAAGGCTCTAGGTCTATGATTTTACCTCACATATATTTGCTGTTGAAAAGTTCAATGGCACGAAAAAAGATGCAAGTGTTAGTTTTCACATTTTTGAAAGCTTCAGTGATAGCGGTAAAGGGCTCTCGAAGCATGCACAGCAAAGCATAAATAATAACTTAATGCTCATCTGACTATCTTGCCGAGCAGCAAGAAGCACAGACAAAGGCCCATCAGAGATTCGTGAGCCCGGTTACCTAACTCCCTTAGGTCCCATAACGTGAAGGACATTTTGGAATCTGTTCTTCCCTGGATCTGAGGGTAGGATCTCGTTTGTTGGAGCGATCGAGATACTAAGTGTGCAACTTCCACACAAAGAAAGAGATGTTTGAGAAGCCAAGTTAGAACATTTTATAATAGGAGTTCCTTATAAATATTGTTTACGCTGTTGCCAAGCGAAATTAAACATCAAAAAAACCGATGATAATTCGCCACAGCTGCCTCTTTTAAAAATCCCCTTGGTAGCGATACCAGTCCTTCTTTGTAATTGAATACCCTAATAATGAAAAGTTTCTTCTTTCTCGTGCGGCATTAAAGTGCTTAGTGCGCACTCTTGAATTGCCGCTACCAACACCAAGCGTCATGGGTGTTGTTTCCTGTGACTCTGCCCTTACCTGTAAGAAGATTGGCGGAATGCACCGTCCTCCGGTGCTGTGCATGACAGTCTCTTGCTGGACAGAGAGTGAGAAGGCATCAATCAACAAGCTGGCGGAAAACACTTACTGAACGTGCAGCCACAGTCGTAAGTCCAATATCCTGTACGTGGTTAAGCATAAAAAGCAACCCACTCCACTAGTCATAACGCCAGCTGGAGTTGGCGCACTTATGTTAAAAAACATTAATGGGCTCGGATAATCAAAGGTACTATTTTCAGTCTTGGGTATATTCTGGTGAAATAGGTTGAAGGGCTCGCCGAGCCAAGCGTATGAATGGCGATTTGAGTACACTAAATTCGAAGTTCTTAAAGGAGACCAATCCACATCCCATTATTGATTGGGATCTAGAAACTTTGAAGTTTACACTTAAATGATGACAAAACCCAGTAAAAATGCGCTCATGTTCAGGAAAGAATAGTGGATGCGGTAAGATATCAGTATTCTGCCTAAGGCAAGGCAGATTCAGAAAATTGGTGTGAGATATATGGGGTTGTAATCCATTGGAAATGGGGAAGGAACGGTGTTCACCAAAAAAGTGCTCTATATCTTTTTGAAAAGGTGTTGATTGTGCACTATGGATCGATTATAGAGATTCGTTGAGATTACAAAACTGATTATTGAGATTTTTAGCCAGTAAGTACATCGAATGGCGGAGTGATTTGGGGAGACTGGTGACAATTTGAGTTAAATGCATGTAGCACAGACCTACTGCGGTCACCTTTCTATTTGCTGCCTCACAGATCCAGATACGCTTGGAGCGTTTGTCAGGCGTTTACGGTTTATTGTCAACAAGAGGTTATTCGCTGAATTCAGCTCTGCTACGAAAAAGCGCACCAAGCAGGCATTAGACAAGAGAAGTGGGTGGTCACATTCAAGCTCTTATTGTGAGCGTAGTGTTATCCCCATTTCATCTCGCTTAGGCATAGAATCCTTTCAGGAGTGCTGGAGATAGAAAAGTCGGGCGAAAGGAATAAGAAGGTTATATGAAAGAAGAGGATCCGAGGAAAGAGCTGGAATAATGCTGCAAAACGCTAATCGCAAAGGCAGGATTATTATCGAATGGGGTTTATTTGCGAATCGGTCCGTTGCTTCTAGCTTCAGTTTGAGTGGTACAGAATATCATTTAGAAAGTGCATTTGACTTTGTTATTACAGAGAATAGACTTATGAGCGAGTTTACTTCTTCTGAGATTAGCATTTTTTGCATCAGTGTTTACAGGAATGTTCTGGTAGAACGTTCGTGATGTTTTTGTTATTTATACGAATTTAAAGGCTTGGCTTATATGGTGCGAATTGATTTCTGTTACCTTGGAACTGGTTTAGGAAGTATCTGATGTTTCAGGAGATTTGCTGGCTCTGAGATGTAATAAGTGGCGGCGAGTGCTGCTATTAAGCGGGACAGAGATGAACAGTCCTGCTTACGTGAGTTTGGAAATGCCATATCGGCGTGACGGGTACATATTAATGGGGACCAGAGAGGTCCTGGCAGATCGAAAATGTTTTTCCACAGGTTTCCAGTTTCATTATTGGTTAGTTGGAAAACTAGTACTCGAGTAAAGGAGTGGTTGAAATACATTTTGACAGGAGACGACGATTTGATCAGGGCGCTGCTCTCGTACTGATGGTTGGAAAGGAGAAGCGGTTAGGGATAGAGAGGTGGCCTGGATCTGGACAATACATGGGAAAGTCAGAGGTTTAGCAATAGATCATTGCATTGAGTTTGTCTGGAAGATTGTGAGCGAGAAGGAGAGGTGAGTGTCAAATGATAGGAGATTGCTGATGACCTTCCAGGTATGGTGGTTCTACCTATACACGCCGAAAGGAGAGACTAGAAAAAAAATAAATAGGTATATATAAAGGTAAGCCCCTTCAAAAAGAAAATGAGACAACGATAATGTACTGTGTAACTAAGGTCATCGCATTAATAAGCAAATAATATTGTCATTAAGGTAAGCTTATATCGCGCGTGCGAAATAGACACACTTCCGCTCTTATTTCTCCCTAAGTAATTAGAACCCAATTCATGTATGTGATAAAATTAATCGTCTACTTCTGCTATGAGCTAATGATCAGCACGACTCGCTAATGGTCTCAATCTACTAAATTCCGATAGAAAAATATTCCCTCTTCCGGTCAGCCTAATAAAAAATAACTAGACATTTTATTTTTCTCTTTTTTGCTTGGCCCAGGTACGTAAGTTTAACTACGACAAACCCTAGTCTTCTCAGATGTTCAAACCATCAAGGTTCAAGATCGAGGTTCATTTTGATAAATAGATGACACCTCTATGTTGCGGGAGGTGATTAATCACATTAAAATGACTTCCCGAGCTTACATACGGTATAATCTCAATGATCGACGCAGGTGTCGTAGCATGCGTATAAGTATTCCGCAGAAGAGAATGACCGAAAGATAATTTGATGACCGCATGACTGGAGGCATCTTGGTCATGCCAGATACTACTAATGTACCGAGGGGACGGAGAGAGATGGAGAGAAAGAATGGACAGAAAAAGAACGCATCCAGCATATAGAAGGCAGAATTTGAAGAGAAGCGAACGTCTGGGGACTCGGGGAGCGTCGAGGAATATAAACCGGTGAGATGCTCAGTTCAGTCGCAACGAAGCACATGAACGTGAATAACGTATGAGTAAAAAGGAAACTGCGAACGAGAAGTAATAGGGAGAAGGTACAGACTCCTTTGAGATAGCGTGCGAGAGAGATAACACGAGAGAGGGCATGAGACTCAGAAAATGAGGCAAGCATGCAGGAAAGCAGACAGAGAGAGAGAAGAGACCGCAGGATGACTAGGGAAGATTGGAGGCAGTGGTGACGGAAGTAGCCATTTTACAATGAGACTAAGAGAGAGGGAGACGTGAGAGTATCAGAGAGAGTAATAAGATGAGATCTGAGTAGATGAGAGAGATGAGTGATACGGATAAAAGTCCAATTTACATGGCTGAGAGAGGTATTGCTCTAACAGGCTGAAGTCCAGAGCTCTAAGTATACTTCTGTACTTTACCTAAGTGGTTCTAAAGAATAGAGATACGTGAGCCTTGGATGCAGGGTTCTGTATTCATCGAGAAAGGTCAGTAGGAAAAATAAAATTGTAG
>JABUQX010133021.1:37500-40599 GCA_015478945.1 Trachelipus rathkii | reverse complement strand
ATATATATATACTTGGATATATTATCTACGTGATACAAAATGCAATATATACCTAAATACAGAGCTGGGCGCGCCTATAATTTTTTTTGAGTGCGCCTGCGCCTATGCCTATGCCGCCGGACCTAGTGCGCTTAGCGCCTATGCGCCTATTTTTGGTCACATCAATGCGCCTAGCGCCTATGCGCCTATGCGCCTTTGCGCCTTACGACTTTTCGCCGGCTGGTGGATGTTCGCTAAATTTATTTGCAAAGTAAACTTTAGTGCGATAATAAAGATGCTTTTATAAGGAAGAAAACACATTTATTAATTTTTGTAATTAAAACACCGTAAACTAATATCTACACGTCTTTTTCATCCTCCATGTCCTTGTGATCCATGTTTTCCCCCAGGAGGTTCAGCAGCGCTGCAGAAGTTGAAAATCTTCAGAGCCATAGTTGCCAATTTATTTGTAGTTAAGAACTACTGAACTAGTTATATATAAGTATATATATAGAGTATATATATATATATATATATATATATATGTATATATATGTATATATATATAGATGTATATATATATATATAAGTATATATATATATATATATATATATATATATATATATATAAGCAGTTAATATATATATAGTATATATATATATATATATATATATATATATATATATATATATATATATATATATATATATGTTTTTACACTGGTTTTAGAATGATACAAGTTTGCCAAGCTTCTAAGTTCTAACTTTTAAGGGTAAAAAAAATGCTTTGTTCCTGCTCATAGGCGCGGCTATAGGCGCACAGAATTGGCTGTGCGCCTTTGCTTAGTCCGCCTTTTTAAAAATTGTTGCGCCTATGCGCCTTTGCGCCTACGAATTGATAGTAAAATATAGGCCATAGGCGCATAGGCGCAACTTGGTGGCGCAACGCCCAGCTCTGTATAAGAAAGAAAGATATAGCAGCAGCACAGTTATATAAGAAAGGTTATATATATATATATATATATATATATATATATATATATATATATATATTATTATTATATATATATATATATATATATATATATATATATATTGGAATGACTGCTTTGACTCTGGTGACGCTTCGGCTTCTGCCGATAAGGTGGGAGCTGTAACCGTTGATGGGAGATGAGCAGGTTCATTCCTTCGACTAAATCTTTCTCTCCCCATAATCCATGGTTCGATCGTGCTTGCTCTCTGGCCATTCAGGCAAGAGACAGTGAGTATCGGGGGTGGAAAAAGTCTCGTTCTTCTATCACTCTTGCTAATTTTCATTAAGCTAGAAATCGTTGCAGGGATACTCTTCGACGAGCAAAGTGGGCTTTCATTAAACGAAAGTGCGCTAACCTCCTTAATTCTCCTACTGATAAATCTTTTTGGCCTTGCCAAAAAACATCTCTAACAACTTCTGCAAATCTGCCTTTCCTCCTCTTATTCGATCTGACGGTTCTGTTGCTAATTCTCCAACTGAAAAGGAAAATCTCTTCGCCTCCTATTTTCCTCTAATCACACCCCTGGACGATTCTGGCATTCCTCTTCCTCCTCCTTCTCCTCTCAGGTGTCCTATGCCTTTGCCTGTGATTACATTTGATCGGGTGCATGGGCTCCTGAAATCTATGAACGTTAGGAAGGCGGGTGGCCCGGATGGAATTCATCCTCCTGTTTTGAGGGAGAGTGTTCGTGCTGACTCGCCCCACGTTCAACTACATATATTATCTATGTCTCAATACTAATACTTTCCCTCAGTGTTGGTGAAGCACGCACATGTCCAACCTATTCCGAAAAAAAAAGCAGTAGCCGCTCTGGATCCTTCTAACTATCGCCATATAGCTTCTCACTTGTATTCAATCTAAGATCTTGAAACCCTTCTCAACTTTCATTTCTTAGATCATCTGCAATCTCATTCACTTTCGGATCGCCAGTACGGCTTTCTGCGTTCGAGGTCTACTGGCGACAGACTCTTCCTCATTCAACTGATTTATGGTTTTCCCGCCCCTCAGGAACTACGGGGGAAACTGCGTGGTGGCACTTGACATAACCCAAGGCATTTGACTGGGTATGGCACGCGTCGCTGCTCTCCAAGCTCCCCTGGGTTTCCTCCTTCTCTTGCTTACTTATGTCTAGTTTTCTTTCAAATCGCTCAATATTTGCTGTTGTTGATGGGGCGACTTCTTCTTCTCTTTCTGTCAATAGTGGTGTTCCTCAGGGTTCTGTCTATCTCCTACTTTATTCCTACCTTTCATCAACTTCTCACCCGCACATCTAACTCTATTCACTGTACGCCGATGACTCGACCCTTCTCTCTTCATTCTCAACTCATTTCAATTCTGCTCCTTTTACTTCTAGAATTGCCCTCGTCTTAATTTTTCCGATTCCATTCTCGCTAATCTGATAGAATTTCCGGTGGGGTCGTTCTCAACCTTGTGAAATTAAACTTAAAAACCCAACTTCTACAAATCTCCTCTCTAAGACACCTTCTAACTTTCTATCTCTTTCTCGACGGTTCTCTCGTCTCTCCTGGATGACAATATAAACATCCTTGGCCTTAACATAAGCAAAAAAAATGTCTTGGAAAACTCACATCACAACGGTTGGCTAGGGCGGCCTCAAAGAAACTGGGAGTTCTGTTTAGGCTGCAAGACTTTTTTTCCCTCTTCTCAGCTGCTCCAGCTATACAAAAGGCCTCATCCGCCCTTGTATGGAGTACTGTTTCCACATTTGGGGTGGATTCGCTTTTGGATAGGGTTGTCGAGTCAAAGGATAAAAGGCTTATAAACTGTGTTTTGTACTTTCCAGTTCACTTGACTCTTATCTTTACGACGCGATGTTGGTGCTTTATCTCTTTTCCATAGGTACCGCAGCGGCAAGTGCTCGAGGGAGCTTATCACCGCGTACCCACGCCTTTAATTGGACTCATAGCACAAGAGGTGTGGTGTGTCAGCATAAGAGCTGCGTGTTGGATATTGGTAACCCAGGCTAGTTCGCTGCTGGTGCTTCCTTCTTCCTGCCACCTCTGTTCTGTGGAATTCTCTTCCATCTTCTGTTCTGTGTTTAATTTTGAATTTAATCTCTCTCACC
>JABUQX010133021.1:15000-17500 GCA_015478945.1 Trachelipus rathkii | reverse complement strand
GAGAGAGAGAGAGAGAGAGAGAGAGAGAGAGAGAGAGAGAGAGAGAGAGAGAGAGAGAGAGAGAGAGAGAGAGAGAGAGAGAGAGAGAGAGAGAGTCAATGAGCGTAGGAGAGAGAGAGAGAGAGAGAGAGAGAGAGAGAGAGAGAGAGAGAGAGAGAGATTTAGTGTGTGTGTGTGTGTGTGTGAGGAACAACCCATTTATGTGATGCATACTCCAAACAAGGGTGAACAACGCCCCTATACATAGCAAGCATCTGGAATGGCGTGAAGAAATTCCAAGGGTGTCTCAGAACACCCAACCCTTTGAAGCTTATTTATAAAGTGAAGTAATGTGATCCTTATAATTTAGGTTACGAGAAAATAAACGCCTAGAATGTTCAGATCTGAAAAGGTTTTGAGTTGTGTGCTTTCGAAGAAGATACTATAATTATCTGTAAGTTTATGCCAGGTAGATAGATGAAGAATCTGGGTTTTCTAGGCATTTAAAACTACCATGTTTTCTTTTCCCAAATTAGAGATCCGAGAAAGATGAAAGTTCAGCTACTCCAAGGTCACCATCCTACCATATGATAATTGTTGTTGAGTAAGTCGACTTCTAATTTGGACAGAGTAATGAAAGAGTGGTTAGGATATGAAGTGATAGAGTGATGGTCCTTAATGAAAAGTAGAAAAAGAATTGGGGATAGGACAGAACCTTGAGGAACACCACGATTTTTAGATGTAAAAGATGAACGGTGGCTGCCTATAACAGCTGCTACAGAACGACCGGAAAGGAAATCAGGGAGAAAGCCAAAGAGAAGGAAGGATAGATTTCGTGAAAGGGAAGCTGAGAAATCAAAACTTTGAGTTAAACTCTATCGAATGCTTTCGATAACTCTAACGCAACAACAAAAGATTCACCAAAATGCCGAATAGCGGAGGACTAAGAATCAGAGAGAAGAAAAAGATTATCAGTAGACCGTTTCTTGCAAAAGTCATACTGGCTATCAGAGATTAGATTAGAAGAATATTTTTCCAAACTTTCCTACTGAGAATAGATTCGAAATTTTTAAAAAGAATGGACGTTGAATCGATAGGACGATAATTAGAGAGTTGTGAGGGTCCTCCTTTTTTTGAACAGGTTGAATGAGCTCTATCTTCCTGCAAGAAGGAAAGCTCGAAACTGTAAGTCAGAAACGAAAAAGCTTACCAAGCCAGGGAGCAACTCAGAAACACAAGTTTTAAGAATCGCAGAAGAAATACCATAAAGACCAAACGTCTTCTTAGTGTTAAGCTCAGAGAAGGCAGAAAAAATATTTTTAGAAGAGTTTAAGATATTAGACATAAATGAGTTGGGGTGAAGAAGAAGGAATAGCTCCGGAATCGTCAAGAGTGGAGTTAGAAGCAAAAATTGCAGCGAAAAATTCAGCTTTGGCAGAAGGCAAGATGGCAGGTGTGCCATCGGAAGAAACTAAAGGAGGAAAAGATGAAGAAGAAAAGTTTGAGGTGACATATTTTGCAAAATGACAGAGAGTACGAGAGGAAGAGGAACCAGAAAGATCAGAGATTAGGGTAATCTGACGAAATATCGATATTTTTCCTGAAAATATATATATTTTTTTTTAATATCTTTCATCCACATGTAAAATGACTAAAAAACCTCTGCCAAATCTGTTATTTATAAATATATTCCCTCTAACGATTTTTTTTTAATGTTTAGTTTCGGTTTAGAACCTATTAAGTTTAGGCTAGGATAAATTTTGTTAAGTATACACAGAAAATCAGTGTGTACTTAACAAAACTTACCATTACCTTACTTATTTTTCGAACGTAAAAAGAAATAATATATGAAAACACCGAATAACGTTCCTTATAAATATAACGTAATTGTGGCAATTTTTTTATTAGCAACATGTGGCAGCGTTGCTTCATAACTATTTCAAAACATCGATTAATTTTAAAAAAAATATCAATATTTCGCCAGATTAAGCTAAATTCAATACCGCGAAAGATCATTAAATGCATTTTCAACGGAGAAAAGAGTTTTCGGTGTCACGGAGAACAGATTTTGAACGATTCCAGCATGAAATATAAGATGCTTGAGTTTCTGGGGTTTGAAGAAGGCGATAATTCCTGAAGGCGTAATTCCTGAAGGCGTAATTCTTGAAGGCGGAAGGCCTCCCTCTGGCGAGTATCAGGAGAAGAAGCAGAGTTAAACCAAGGTTTATTAGTTTTAGTTGAAAGAAAAGAATATGGAATGTATGCTTCATGTAAGAGAGAATCACCTCGGTTATGCGCTCTGCACATTCCAAGGGACTCCTCCCATAGAAGTAATAGTCATTCCATGGGAAATCTAAGAAGCACCACCACAAATCTGACCAGTTTGCAGCACCGAAGCGACATGAACGTTTCCTTGAGGTTGGTGGAAGTCTTACCTGTGGAAAACTTGAGGAGAGAGAACAGGATACAGAGATTAGAAGGTGATTTTGAAAAAACCCAGAAAGAAGAAGAAGAAGAAGAA
>JABUQX010133021.1:0-7500 GCA_015478945.1 Trachelipus rathkii | reverse complement strand
TGATTATTCTAAGCTCAGAACAAGTTCCTTTGGAATATGCCATTGCATCGTCCACAGTCTTGTCCCGAATTTGTAGAAGAGCAGCTCTTAAAGCCAGGAGTTTAAGCGCACATTGTTGTAAATCCAGTCCTTTCATTTGGAAATATTTTTGAGCATCATTAAATTCCGGGAGGCCAGCTTTCCAAAGCCTAAGGAAAGACAAGAAAAGAAATGATAGCATCGCATGAAAAATCAACCCCAGCATCTGACCTGGTAGCTGCGTTTTCTGTATCTTCCGTAAACCGTTCCAGAGCACCGACGATTTCCGAGAATTTTTCCTGTACAACTTTCACAGCATCTGCTCTACAACTCCATCTCGTTTCCACATCACGTTTGATAGTTTCGCCAGTTTTCGCAATCAAAATATCCCATCGATGAGTAGAAGCCGAAAAGAACGAAAATAAACGGTCCAATGTTCCAAAAAGGTAACAGAATCAACAGTCACTGAAGCTGCATGCACACCTGCCAAATTCAGTGAGTGATTGGTGCATGGTTTAAACACAACATCTCGTTTGACTTCCCTGATGCGCATCTGAACACCAGATCGATGACCTGCCATCAAGGCCGAATTATCAAATGCTTGTCCACGACAGTCTTGAATCTCATCACCGTCCTTTTCTAACTGCTCCAAAATTGTTGCTGCAATTTGCTCAGCATTTTTGCCTCTTGTCTCAACAAAGCGAAGAAATGATTCTTCTACTTCGACTTCCTTTCCTATCATTTTGACATACGTAAGACCTGGCTCATTTGGTCCTTGTGAGAAATGTCAGGAGTACTATCGAAGATAATGTAATAGTATTTACTCTATTTCACTTGCTCGATGATTTTCTTCCTGACTTGATCTCCTAAAATGACCACAAATTCATTCTGAATTGTTGGTGAAAGATAGGACGTTGTGAACTTTTTCGCAAGTTTCACTCTCACCAAATGTTCACGTAGTATTGGGTCGAACTTCGCCATCAAATGAACCAACTCCAAAAAATTCCCTTTATTTTCAACATCATCAGTATGAACATCTCGATGGCCTTGAAAGCTAGCTTTTGCTTAGCTAGAAACCGAATGATGTCCAGGAATCTGGTCAGGATTTGCCGCCACTTTTTTGCTTAGTTCTCAACCATCTCTTGTTCTTCTCTGTCGACTAGTTTGTCTTCCGCAAGGCGGATCTCTAGCTCTTTCCAATGAATTAAGGCCTGGGCATGCGCAGAACTCGACTCATGTTCATGTATCTTAGGATTCAAGTTCCACCAATTTTTGAAACATTCATCTGAATCAAAAATTCTTGAATTTCATAGATCAAAAATAGTCTGCAACAAAGGAGCAGAACACAGCTTCTTGAAAGGGAATTACATCAGTCCATGTTCATCAAAGCTTTTCTCCTTAATCTTGTTAAAGTTTCACATGAACAGCCAGTTCTTGACAGCTTTCTAGTACGACTCCCTGTGAAGATCACAAATCCATATGCTGCACAGCGTGATAAAGCAGGTAGATAACAAGCAATGGCCACGAATATCAGTGATCAATCGAAGGCCACATCCCGCAATTCGATTTCAATACAGGTTTTCGAGTCAAGCTCTATCAGTGTTGTGTCTGACCTATCAACATCCTCCTTCAGCATCATCGGCAAAATCAACAACTAATCCACCGCATCAGTTTTTAGCAAAGAATATTACCCGGAACTAATCTACAGTAGATTCGCTTCCCACACTTATGGACGTAGACGGTGATGTAATTTTAGCAAGGAACCTTTAATTTAATTGCTTCTTCTTTCTCTTTTTCCTTAACCATTTCGCGAATGCGCACCAGCTAATCCTTTGTTCGCACTTTCATCTAGTGGAGGACTGTTAAAAAATTATATTCGTTAAATACTCTTATATATATATATATATATATATATATTATATAATATATTATTATATAATTAAGTTATTTAATGTGTTTATTACCTACTATATATATATTGTATTTATATATATATATATATATATTATTATAATATAATTAATATTAGATAAATATATATATATATATAATTATATATATATATATATATATATTAGTATATATATTATTGATATAAATATTATATATATATATATACTAAGAGATGTATAAACATCCTCGAATCGTATCCGCATCGCCGCAACCAAATCTCTGGAAATATCTCGGCATCCGCATTCCACACTTCAACGAAATCCCACATCCGCACTTTTGCCATGAGGATGCGGATGTGAAAAAAATATATATATTATATATATATATATTATTTATATTAAGCATAATAAAATATAAGTATTATAATATATATATATATACGTTACTATATGTATATTGAGTATATTTATATATATATATTATATATATATTCTGAATTTTCTTTTTAATTTATAACATATTTCTTTTTTTTTTCTTTTATTAATTTATCTTCAGCTTTTTTGTAATGAAAAGCTAATTTTGTTTAAAATTTATTAATGTAATTCAAATAATTATATCTTTTAATTTTATTAAGATTTACTCTAAAGAATTAACGAGAAGAATATAAGAAATATGACACTGACTCTTGAAATGACCTGATTGTTCACAATGGTAACATATTGAAGGTGATGGATAAGTAAAAACTAAAAGATATCCAACTTTAGTGAATAGTTGCTCGCTATTTAATCTAGTTGCCCTGCGAAGCGGTGTTGCAACTGTGAACAATTATTTACTCAGCTGGTCTATATTAACGAGAGAAGCGTATGCGACTTACTGGGCGAGGGAAGGCAGAAAAACTTTATATTTTTGAAGCATAATTACCTCATATAAATTTTGTGAGTATTAGAAATTATGACTTCAAAGTTAAGAGCATATTTTTGTAAGCCACTTTCCGATGATGAGGAAGTTGCGAAATGGATGGTCGATGCAAAAGCGAGTTGGGTCTCGTCCGGCATCTTGGGAAAACTTTACAACTCATTAGAAAGGCCAAAACTCTCTCTTCTCTCATCTTCTCTCTCTCTTCTTATATATATTTATTTATATTTTAATTTACATTTATTATATTATATATATTAATATAAAACACTTATATATGTACTTATATATATTTATATTAACTATATGAAGGTTTTATTCTATAATATAATTATATATAATATAATAATATACATGGGCGTAGGCAGGATTTCATTCTGGCTCCCCTCCCAATCCTAGTGATTAATATATATTTATATTATATATATATCTATATATATATATAGATATTATATATATATACTAAATATATATATATATAATATATATATATATATATATATAATATAAAAATTTGGTCTTTCAAATTGCTGTCATAATTTCTTTATTTTTTCTGCCCAAAATTGTTTTGTAAATGTGTTGTCCGTAGCGTAGTTTATAATTAAAAACAAATATTGAAAATTCATTTAAAAATGCTATGGTAGTCTCTCACGGGTATGCCTTCAGAGATTGATTTATATCAGTTCTTGGCAGACTCCAAATGGCTATCGATATACTGAAGGTTCTAGACCGGACAACAACGTCAGAAATAAATCCAGCTGTCATAAAAGCACAAAGTTAGTTGACTTTAAGCCAATAATGTAAAACGAAAACATTCAAATTTTAGAATGAAATGTGTCGTTCTGGAAACATATAAGGGTTCATAATTTTTATTTTCGCCCAGATTTAGGGGGGCAAGTGCCCCCCTGCACCCCCCGCCTACGCCCATATATATAAATCTAGTACTCATTATATTATATATATCTTTTATATTCATATATATATAATATTATATTATTAGTGTATATATATATATATATATCATATTATAATATATATTATTATATTATATATATTATATATATATAAAATAATTTTGTGCTTGATATCCGCATCCGCGCGGATGTGACATTAACATCCATCCGCGAATGCAAAAAATCTGACATCCGCATTCACATCCGCATCCGCGATGTTAGAAATCTCACATCCGTACTCACATCCGCATCCGCGGATGTTAAAAAATTTGACATCCGATACAACACTTTATATATATTATATAATATACCTATATATATATATATTATATATATATATATATATATATATAATACCTATATATATATATATATATCATATCAGGGACGTGCCTCTGGGTAGGCAAGGTACGCAGTGCATGCCCTACAAAAAGAAGTTGGATTATTTTATTTTATATTTTTTTCAACATGTTAAAACAAATTTAATCCATAAAAATTAATTTCTTACAGAGTTGTTATCAATTTAAAACAAATTTCATTTTCCCTTTGTAAAAGGAAAAAAAATTGTGCTTCTCCGCCGCTTATAGCTTCCTATATTGAAGTTCGTTAAATGGATCTGTTCCGTGTTTTTCATTTTTTTAATATAGGTAAACGATGTGCTTAAAAGGCATTCGCTTGAATTTGCTTCTCACTCGCTCATTCATGTGTTTTTGGAATGAACTGTCGTACGGTGGGAGATGTCTCTCCTCTCTTATTATAGTATATTTGAAAGTATAATAATATATATATCAATATTATTCCATACTACATACATACTTAATTATATATATATATTATCTTATATATTTCTATATAATATATATATGTACTATATATACTTAAAAATTAGTATATAATTTTTATATATACTACTATATATATTTATATTATTCAAAATTAAGCCTGCCTACCCTAGGCCACAGTCACCGGCAAACGTGCCTTGACTTATTATAATACTACTAGTCACTAATTATCACAAATCACTTTTGCCGTTGTGTAACTGTGTTGCTTCTGTTCTTTTGCTATGTGGGATTCAACTTTATCGAAATTTTCTATGTTACGTTTTATTAAGGAGTGAAATTAGAGAATATGATACGTTTATCGCTAAATAAAAATTCTATTTAACAATTACACTTATATGTTCATGAATTCACAGCTTAAGCTACAAATTAAGTCTTTAAAAGTGGAAAATAAATATATTTTTATTACACTGTGTTATTATAGAATAATACGACTCACAGCTCACTTATTAACAACAACAATACAGGGAATATACTAATTAGCACGGCATCTGCGACGATAATAATATGAACCATTATGAAGTCCAGGTCTCTCAAAGATCGAAGAAATTCTAGAACGTTCTCCTTCTGGAATGTTTCTGAATGCTTCTTGATATAAGTGTGTTTTTTTTGGCGCCTCGAACAAAAGCCCGATTTAATGCGATTTTCATTGATAAAATGCAATATATTTCTCAATTATATATAAATATATAAAATTAAATTATCGGTAATATATTTATATTAATTTATAATATAGTATTATTTATTATATATATATATATATATATATTAATATATATATATAATATATAGTATTATATATATATATTATATATAGGTATGATATATATTATATATATACATATAGTATTATATATATATATTATATATTATTATATATACTATATATATAATATAATATATATATAATTAGATATAATTACTATATATTATATACTTTATTTTATTTTATATAATGAATATTTATATAATCACAAGGTTCTATGATGCACCAAAAAAATTCCGCCCCCTAAACGTACCGCCCTTGCCGCCCCCTAGCTACGCCTAACGCCACTTGGTGAGCCGCTACACTGTTTCAGCGATTAAGGCTCATTTTATACCTACTCTTCCTTCAGGTCAGGTTAATCGGCAAACTTCTCTGATAAGTGTGTGTGGATTTGAAAACCCTGTAGTAAAACAACCCATAGTTGAGAGTGAGATAGACAAACCTATAATCTGCCACTAAACACATAGCCTTCGTTGGTAACGT
Organism: Trachelipus rathkii; assembly: GCA_015478945.1. Classification (NCBI taxonomy): domain Eukaryota; kingdom Metazoa; phylum Arthropoda; class Malacostraca; order Isopoda; family Trachelipodidae; genus Trachelipus; species Trachelipus rathkii. Next base: position 1,633 of record JABUQX010133021.1, on the reverse strand, counting down.
ATCATGGCTGTGGTCATTATAGCTCAGTTCAGACTCGTGAATCATTGGACCATATTTTTTTGTAAGAGGGGGGTGATTGACGTGTCAGTCACCGTCACAGCTGATCGGTACATTGACTTGCTGCAGAACTTTCTTATTTTCACGAATACCTTAATGACCTTAACCCTTGACCATCGTGTGTGGTATTCAACAAAGATGAAATCGATCAGCAACACACTGCCCGGAGTATCGTTAAGAATCAGTTGTTCTGTACTGTGAGGACAGATTTGTCCCAAGGGGTAACAAGGGTCATTTCTCAAAGTTGTGTGTCGGTGATGTTCCATGGCCTGCTTGAATCTCGCGACCTAACCTCAAATGGGATTATTTCCTCTAGAGTGGTTACCTAGATGTTTGAAGTTGTAACAAAACAGAACGAAGGAGCACATTGGTTGCTATGTGACGCCATATTCGGCCAGAGAAAAATTCATGTCATTCGTGATATTGTACGTTCTTTGCCCAAAGAGTTATTGGAAAACTAGAGCCCGATTATAAGACTTACATATTGCATTGGCAATATGTCGGGGTCGTCATCCTTACTGATGTTTTATATATATAAAAAACAAACTTAAATGTTTGAAACCCTTAATGAATCGGTTCTTGTGTTAGTAAGTATTACAAACTCAATGGATTTCTAATTTCCATCCTTCTGGTTTCTTATATTTTACCAGCGCATTTAACCCTCCCAACTGAAAGATAATAATGTGTTTCAGTGGGATAAAAAGGATAGACAATTTTGTTCACCAGACCAGCAATATGAAAGAATAAGAGAGAATTATTAATATAAGTTGATAGATATTAAATTCTTATATAAATATGATTTATTTATTATAATGATAAAGTTTCTTGTATATAATATATATTAACATTTTTAATATAAATATATATGTATTGATTATTAATAACCTAATAATAATGTAATTATTATTATTAAGTTGTTGGAAAACCTTATTTTAATAATAAAAATAATAATATTATAACTAATTACTAATAATATATTATTAAATTGCCATATATTTATTTCTTTAAATTTCACATTTAACAAACTTAGATTATTTTGCGTGTATCGTAAATCTTGCCGCCCGCATGGTTTTTGCTACTAAAATTTCAATCACTGCGCACTGGAAGGAGGCGAGCAATATCTAAAACATTTCTCTTGTGCTTTTCCAAAGTGTATAAATATGTTTTTTAACTCGAGTATATTTTATCTAAGTACATGTTATGAAAAAAATTAATGTTGTTATTCACATAAAGTGCAATTTCAATAAAGCAGAAGAAAGAATAAAATTTTATTTATAAGTTTTTAATAATAGTTTTATTATAGCGTGTCTTAAATTAGATACTAGTTTGTTATAAGTATATAATGATATGAAATTATTTCTAAATAAATTTGTTTTATTATATATATACCAAATATTTCACTAGTTGTTGAAAAATGGTTTATAATAATAAAAATATTATTAATACGTCTAATAAAAAAAAAACTTTTTTTCTAAAGATTTCATGTTACAAATTTTAAACTCTTAAAAAGTTTCACTATGGAAGCATTGTAACACTCACTCCGCATTTTACTAAATTATTATTTTTAAATATATTG
>JABUQX010133019.1:0-2500 GCA_015478945.1 Trachelipus rathkii | reverse complement strand
AACTATCTTTAAAAGTTTTTTAAAAAAAATGTTGTATTTTATGGGTCATACAATTCATTTAAAAGATCATTTTAAGGTCATATAAATAATAATTTTTATAATCAATTTTATTTTCACAATTTTAATCAGATATACAAGTAACGTCCCTGCTACGCCAGAATGGCAGGCGTTCAGGCTTGTCTATTGCGCAAGATCGCCAAAGTCGTATGTTTTTTTTTTTTTTTTTTTGTAGTTTTATTTGTTGTTGTTTAATTATCGCACGAAAGGATCAAAATTTCTTATTTTACGCATGGAGAGGGTTAGGTGTAGCGGCAGATCAGGCGCCGCTCGTCCCAAAAATACTTGGTTGGCATTTACATTTTACTACACACAAACACACAATATATATATATGAGTATATATATATATATATATATATATGATATATATATATATATATATATATAGTGGAAATATATATATATACAGGTTAGTATATATAAGTAGAGTATATATATATATAATATATATATAAAGATATAAGATATATATATATATATATATACACATATATATTAAAACACATGTCTGTGATGGTTTCTAAAAAGAAATACAAATATTATAATAATTGGTGTGATTTTAGAAAAATTAAAATTCAGCCTTATATAAAATCCACGCTACTCCGCTGTCATAATTATAATAATAAGTCCTCCCTTCTTCTATCTTTTGATTGAGCAACTAGATTTCTCACTGTATTATTCTTATTTTGAACGCGCATAATAAAGTCTTTCGATCGAAAGCATTGCTAAGGCGGAAAGTCTTTCTTTGCCCCATGGTGTTTCTAAGAAAGGTTTTTAATCCTTTTAAACAAGGAAAACAGCGCTCTGCTTTGACGTTTTCACTGGGCTTTATTAAAACTAATAGTTTCACACTTTTACTAAAAGTGGCTTCCAAATGATTTTCTGGAATGAAATCAAATGCTATGGCTCCAGATATAGAACGAAATTCTTCTAGGCTATAAATTAGATAGTTCTGGCTTTAAGTTTCTTTATGTCAATGAAAGTGTACACTTTACAGGTTTTGATTTACATCTTTCTCAGAGCATGTAACGATACTGACGAAACATTTCTAAGGTAGTAGCTAACGTACAACAATTAAATGTCCTGAGAATGTGTAAATCTTATTCCATCCCACATAATAATTTATACGATTGATAATATGATTTCGGCAGTAAAAGCGGAGGTAGTTTTAAAACTGAAACTAGATAAGAGAAGTGTTACTTATGGAAAGAAAGAGGTGACAACCTCATGAGAAGTCAAAGTTGATTGTAAGAACTGGTTCAAGTGTCTGAGTTGGTTATCATTTGTAGACATATGTTGAATAAAAGAACGAGATATGAGAGGTGCAAGAAAGTTGCACTATGGGTGGTGCAGTGTTTCGGTGCTTATTAAATCCTTGGGATGTAAAAGGACTAAGTGTTGAGTGCGCTAGGTCTTTTGCATGTGGTATGTTGTTATCTGCAGTTAATGTTTACAGTGAAACCCATGGTCCTGGAATAAGAGGTGATAGATCTACAATGTGTTCGGGTGGACAACTTAGGGCAAGTTAGTGTGAGAAGAATTGATTAAATGAGCAATGAACGTATTAGGGATGTTGTGTGGTGAAGAAAGGAGTAAATGAGAGAATAAACGAGAGTACATTGAGATGGTTTGGTCATGTGGAGTTAATGGTCGATAGCCTGTTACTAAACTGGTAATAGTATAGATGGTGGAAAAAGCCAGAATCTGAATCATTTTGTGGAGATTAAAATAAAAGTGATTTGTCAGTAAAGGAATGCCTATGAGAGTAGAACAGAGCCAGCAGAGGGTTGACAAGAGTAGCACACTTTGGGAGTGAATCCTCGGGTTTTTGCAAAGTGAGGCAAGGGTTGCTGGTTTTGTCTAGGGATGAACCACCATTACTGACTGATATGCCACAGCGTAGTGCGTTATAGTCCTCAGTCTGGTATTCCACTGTTATAATGTCCTTTAACTTGGGTACAAGGTAAGACTGCTTCGACTAATGTCATATTCTTCTTACTATTTTTGTTCCTGTGTGTGTTAATATCTACACCCAATCTTTGCACAGAGGATAATAATAATACCATGTAATTAATAATAATAATAATAATAATAATAATAATAATAATAATATTAACAATAATAATAATAATAATAATAACATATCAATAACAAATAATAATAATAAATTAATAATAAATAAAATAATAAATAATAAATAATAAATAATAGAAAAATGAATAATAAATAATAATAAAGCTAATAATAATAATTATTACCATTAATAATTATTAATACTAATATTAACGGTATATTTAATAAGAAATCAACTAACATCATAATTAATAATAATTAAAATAATTAATAATAATTAATTGAAGGCACGAAAATGAAAGCAGTTTAATGATAAATGCGAAAACGGTTAAACACCCAAACAAATTGAATCGGAAGTTTTATTGTCG
>JABUQX010133018.1:0-25152 GCA_015478945.1 Trachelipus rathkii | reverse complement strand
TTAAGTACTTCCAATAAGTTACATAAAATCAGGGGATAAGCAGCATCGTTTAACATATAAGCTAACAGCTTTTTTAAACAGAGTTAAGCCCATATTTATTTTTTAAAACTTGAGTTGAGACAGGCCCTGCAACGAAGTTAAAAAGCCTACAAACCCTATGTTAGGTAACACCTTATTACTTACTATTACTGCTTTAAAGCTATGAATGTTAATAAATATGTGAGTTAACAGCAGTAACACATCTAAGTTAAACAGCACAGTATAAAACTGAGTTAAAGCAGCAAAAACAGAGATTAAACAGCTAAACAGGTTAAAACAAAAGGATACTAATCCCCTAGCGTGTTAGACTGCACACCTCTATTGATTACCTCGATTTAACTCCTAGGTCTGTTTAACATATATGTTTTTATAAAATTCCGTACAATTTAGTAAAATAAAAGTTATATTTCAGGCACTCTGGTTTTTCTTCATTATTATTTTTAAAATTGTTATAAATTAAAAAATACCTAAGTAAAATATAAAAAGTCGTGTAATGATTACAGTTTAGGTTGCGAAAACATGTTTTTAATAAAAATGAATGTCCTAAAAATAACTGTGCGCTCTTAAAATTACCCAGGAGACCAAAGGTTGGTCGTTTGGTTTATACGGTCTGTATTAAGTGTAAATTAATTGTAATTGTCTATGGTGAGTCGAACAGTCATAGTGAATGTGTGTATTAAGTGTGTGTGTGTGGTGTGTGTGGTGGTTGTTGTTATGTGACTTGTTGTGACCGTGTGTATAAGTGAAATGTAAGTTCTCATGCAGTCAAATGCAAAACGTGTCAATAATGCTCTTGGAAGGTGTGGAAGATACAATATGTATGTTATAATATAAACTGGGGATACCTGTGTGGTGTGGATAATGTATAAAGTGCTTCCTCTTCTCTGTAAGTGTGTGTGGATAATCCACCCTATTTCTCGTGTGTGTCTTATCCCTCACCCTCTCTGTCGCAACGTCCACTGCGGATGGAAAATAAGTGTAGGATAATCCCATACACGTCAGCTTACCTACTATAACCCTCAGTTCTACACAGATACCTACCAAAGGCTTATCAGCTCATCCAAGTTACCTGGCCATGAGTCTCAAGCGGCCGGTGAGAGGACTAGTGCAGCTTAGGATAGTAGCTGGGTGTTAGCTAGTGTACGGTGTACGACTAGGTGTGAGTTATTTAGTATGTTAGGTTAGTTAGGCCTAGTCTAGGACTAGGTCTTTTCAGGTTCACGCGTTATTTACGGTATTTATGTTAGGTGCAGGTATTTAGCTAGGTGCTATAGGCTACCGGTATATCGCTAATCCGGCAAGGTCGAAGCCCGAAACTTCTGTTCAAACAAGTTAATATTGATATATATTTAGCTTAGTCTTTTTATCCTTGCTATAGGTCTAGTATGTTAGGTTAGGATAGTCCTATATTAGTTAAGGTCTCACTAATAGGTTACGTCGTAGCTTAGGTTAGGGTTCTTAGGTTAGTTAGGTTACGTTAGTTATACTAGCGTACTAGGTCAAGTTAGTTAGCTTAGGTTAGGTTTAGTTATTTATAGGTTAAGGTCAAAGTTTAGGTTGGTTAGGCTGCAGCGTTAGGCTAGACGGTGCTATAGCTGCCTGCTCGGCTTACCTTATAGGGCACACCGTGGCCAAAGGTCTGATGTCCAAAGCCGAATATCATGGTCAAAAACAAGTTGTTAACGACTATATATATATAACTATATATAGTATAATATATAGAGACATATATATATAATTATACACTATACATATATATATAATATAATTATATATATATTATATATATAATACATATATATATATAATATTATATAGTATATATATATAAATAATACTACATATATACTATATATATATATATAATATAATAAATATATGTATATATTACAATTATATAATATATACTATATATATATAGTATTATATATATAATATATTATATAATTTATATCATATACTATATATATTAATATATATACATACGCTTCCCCTCACTATATATATATAAAACCCTGAAACTCATAAGCAATATACTATACTATATAATATTATATAAACTATATAATAAACTATATATATATATATACTATACGTAATTTATAATATAACGTATATATATATATATGGACCACCGTCCGATAGCCGCATGTCTCTGTCTGTCTGTCTCTATTATTATTATTATTTATTATTACTTATTAATTATTATTTATTATATTTATTATTATTCATGACTATATCATTATATACTATATAGTAATATACTAATATACTATATATATATAGTTATAGTATAGCTACGATTATTCCTTATATATATATAATAGCATATATAACTATACTATATATATATATTATAATATATATTTATGTGCAGTAAAACGGAACAAATAAATTGTAATAGTTATCCCATACAAATAAATATTTACCATATATTTTATATATAAATTAAATATTTTTATTTTATTGAATAAAAATGTAGAATTAAATTATTTGTATAAATTATAGAAGTTAAATATTACAACTACATGTCAGTTTAACTAAGAGTGAATATTCATTGGTATTTAATCATGAAGCATGAAGTCTTTTGACAAAACTTGAAGTTTCTACTATACGTAAGAGGTTTTTTCTGCTAAACCTAATTATTTATAATCCCACTTTGCCAACGGTGAGGTGAAGCCCTCAGTCTAGGGCAAATAAAAGACTAAAAGTTTAGTCACCAGGCTGGCCACCTTGTGATTCAAATCTTATAGTTTTTTAACATTTAAAACCCCGAATTCACCTCTAGTTTTTGAAAACCTATCATTCTTAATAACTATAGCAGTATTTAAAACTTAAATATTACATTAATATTACTATATTATATTATATATGGCGCTATATATATATATAAGACAATAATATATAAATCAATATCATATAGGTATATATATATAATATAGTTAATATATATATATATATATATATATATATATATATATATATATAAGTTTAATCAAGACTAAGTAATGTTTTCTGTATAGTATAAAAGTAATAATTGCTGCCGGTACTAATATCATATGAAAGTGCATCTAGCTCTTGGTCTACTATGCACTTAGCGGTTTCTTTGCTACGACTGCAGACTCGCGCGAACTGTTAAAAAAGCGACGATCTAAAAACGACCAATCCGATGACTGCGACCGAATTAAACGCGACGAACGCACGCATGAATTTTGCGATATTCATCCCGGACGAACGCGGTACGATTGTAACAATTATGACGAAGATTAACAAAACGCAATATAAAACAAAATGGCGGATAACTAGAATTAAGCTTTAATTACCCTTAAAAATAAAAAAAAAATAAACAAAAAAATAAAAAAAAAAAAAAATAAAAAAAAAAAATCTTAAAAAAATAAGAAAATTTTAAAAAACTATGGAAAAACTTAAGAAAAAGGAAATAACAAAAAAAAAAAAAATATCCATGAAGTAGCTCAGTAAAAATATCCCACCCTGTATTAGGCGATTGGCTCATCGCTGTGCAGGTGCGTCAGCACGAGCGGAATGCGCCTTTACTTACCTTATTGTTACAATATCTAAAATATAATATAATAAAATGAGTACGATTTTACACTTGACCTTTTGTACGTCTGGCAGCGACACCGAAAAAAAATTATTAGTTGATAAATTAGCGACGAATTCGATAATGGACTGTGGGAGAGATTGTCAACTTGGGCTCTATGTGCTCACGGCAAAAGGGTCATCCCTGACTGATGAGAACTTTGAGAAGCTGATGTTTGTGAATGGAAATATGCACCCTCTTGAATTTTACGCACCTCTGGAATTTAAGTGCTGTGCAGAGGGGACGAGGAGAAGAGGGAGAGCGGACAACAACAACAATACCCAATTAGTAATTTACAATTACGTATTAGGTATAATATATATAAATATATATAATATATAATATAGTTAGTTATATATACTTATATAATATATATATACTAAATATAATAAATATATATATATTATAATAATAGAGATTTAAAAATATAATTCTGAAAATATCCAAAAAGATTTTTTAATATAATATATATATATATATATAATATAATATAGGAATTATGGTGTCATTTTTTGGTCTTATTTGCACTCTTCAATAATTTTTTCCAAAGGTTTAATTTAATTTTCACTATTAATTTACACAGGTCAACAAATTTTACATTTTTTTTTGCTGTCTATAATCCGATATTTGTTTCTTATGTATTGTTGTACAAGGTTAGTTTCTGTTATTGCTTTTATAGCACGCCAGCTTACATTATTTATATGTAAACCGGAAAAAATTGCAAAAAATATTATTATTTCCTGTGGACACAGACAAAGCGGTTGAGTATACAAACAGATAGTCTAAATAAAATAGGTGTCTTGCCCAAATGTAGTTGAAGAAGGTGTGGGACAGGGCCAGAAGTAAAAAGGGAAATAACGTCATAACTTACAAATGTGGGTTTGTTTAAGAAGGGAGTTTGTTTATGAAATCCTCTGTATTTTTAAGATGGGAGGTAGAAATCAGGGTTGTGGAGTCGGTCAAAAAATTTTCCGACTCCGACTCCGACTCCACCCTCTTCAAAATTACCGACTCCAACTCCGACTACGACTCCGACCTCTTGAAAATTACCGACTCCGACTCCGACTCCGATTCCACCTTTTTGAAAATACTCGACTCCGACTCCGACTCCGATCCACCCTTATGAATAAATATATCTACTTGACCTCCGGACTCCGAACTCGACTCCACATTCCTTCAAAAATTACCACTCCGACTCCGACTCCACCCCTTCCACCATCGCCGCCTCCGACTCAGACTCCGGTACTCGACTCCAGACTCCGACTCCGACTCCGACTTCCGACTCCGACTCAGCTCCCACTCAACTTCCACTCCGACTCCGACTCCACTTCGACTCCGACTCCGACTCCACTCTCTTCAAAACTACCGACTCCCCGACTCCGCGACTCCGACTCCGACTCCGACTCCACAACCCTGGTAGAAATAGTGTCAATTAAGAAACAACAAAAACACCGTGATCTCCAGGGCAGATAAAGGTAATAATATAGTTATTATGAACAAACACAGCACTTACCATTATAAAATGCTATAAACCTACTTAACACACACACTTATGACAAAAATATCTTACAAAAAAACCCACACACCACATCCCAAACCATTTAACTCTTCACTCAATAATACCATACTCAAAAATCAACCACAATTTACAAACAATAAGAACCTTCATTGACAACATACCACAGTTCTACGGAGTACCTAAAATACACAAACAACACATACCTTTACGACCCATCATATCCAATATCAACAGTAATACATACAAACTATCACAATAGCTTTCCAAACAACTCAAACCCTTACTTGGCACTGTTTCTAAGCTTTATCAGTCCATATAAATATATATATATATATATATAAATATATATATATATACTAATATATATATATATATATAATATATATATATATAAATACTATATATAATATATATCACTATATATATATATAGTTATATATAATATATATATTACTATATACTATATATATATATAAATATATATATATATATATATAGTATAATATAGAGAAGAGAGAGAGAGAGAGACTATCTATTTGTCTGTGTGCGTATGTAGCGCATTAGCAATAAGCCTATTGTAATATTATAAAGCTAATTAAAGATTAAATAAACAAGCCGTATTGTCAAAGGATTTGATACTAAAGTAATAAAAATCAATTCCTCTTAAAACCGGTTTTCAAGATTCTGCTTTTGTATACTGGAAAATTTCAGGGAAAAATAATGACGTAATTTTAAGTACCATTGGGAATTTATTTATTTATTATGTTAGAAATTGGTTATTTCTTTAAGATGAAATTTAAACTTTACTTTAATATATTATCAAGAACCAGAAATAATTACGTTTAGGGAAGAGTATTTCCGAATTGATAAAATATATTAGTATTATTAAAGTATTTTCAGAAAACATATGTTATTGTATATTTACAACATGAAATAAAAACCTCAAATTTGACATTTTAATTAAATAGAAATCTTTATGAAAGGTGGATAAGCTAAACTTAAAAGTATCGGATGTAGCGATAGGGATACTCATCGAAAAAAGTACCTGAGTTACCTCTTGCGATTCTGTTTATTAAAATATCGACAATTATTAAAATTATTAAAGCTAACAAGAATAAATTTGCATAGGCCTAATACGAAAAGAAAATATACACACACTGTTAAATATTTAGCTTTATTAGAGTAAAAGACATCTTTTTTCACATCATAGAAAGTCCTTTCAAAAAACACCAACATCTCGAAATCTAATAATTAAATTCATCCTATTTAGACTTAAAAGTACGTGTTTTAATATAGATAAAAGACGCTCTAAACTGCCACTAGGACGGAGGTGTGCTGTAATATAACAATTACCTCCAAAAAGATTCTCAGAAAGGAAGAAGGTAAGCACCGCAGCGAACAAGCCTGGCGTTCATCCAATTCAACACAAAACTCTATGCGCCGGACACAGCACCCCTTGTCCACGAGCTCGTAGAATTGGTGTAGCCGCGGATGATAATATCCATCGTGCAGCACCTGCCGCTCGGTACCTATAGAAAAATAAGCACCAACATTCGCGCCGCAAAGATAGAGGGTCAAGAGAACTGGAAAGTGCAGAACAGTTTATGATTAAACTTATCATTAACAACTTATCTTCAAACTGTAAACTAAGAATATAAAATTCAAAGATGATTGAAGATCATTTAGAGCTTTATGAGTAAACTGAACTGGTAAGTTTTCACTTTGTTTAAGGTTTTTGAGAGGGATTTGTTACGTGCAATAACATATGCTACAGGACTTGGACACTGGAGGTGCCAACAACACTGAGAAATATGGATAGACATTTGCTTGTAATAGCGCGTTGGGACAGAAAAAGAAAAGTTGGTTAAGATTGCAAACAAAATTAATAGATTATATATATAATAATAGATCAAATAACGGAAGTTGAGTTGGGATTGTCATATATTTAATAATATATGGGCATAGCTTTAAGGAATGCTCATATGCTGATAAATGGTATTGGAAATTATTGTCATCGTCCTATCACTAATATATATATATATATATATATATATATATATATATATATATCATAATAAATATATATATATATATATATAATATATATAATATATATTATATATATATATTATATATAATATATGTATATCATAAACCACCCCATCTTCCTCTCCCCAAGGCTGAAGAGGTAAGGTGGTTGTAGCATGCATTGGAAACAGAAAAGTAGTAGTAAATATGACTGAAGTCGAAAAGAAAGCCCGGCCTTACCACCCAATTTATACCTTATACATTATTCCCATATATATAATATTACAATATCATATATATCTAATATATATATATATATAAATAATATATATACTCATTATATATATAATATAGTATATATACATAATTACTGATACTATTATATATCATATTATACCTATATTATGTACTATATACATATACCTCTAATATACTATACATTATATTACGTACCATACTATCGTATAATAAATATATTATAATATACATTACTATATATTATTATTATATATAAACCTTGAACATGTCACTTACTCACTAAAATACTATATATATTTATATAAGCTATATATATATATATATACTATAATATATATATATATCATATATATAAAAATATTATATATATATATTATATATATCATATATATATGATATATATATATATATCATATATATATGACAAACGAGTAATTCCATCAAACAGTAACCACCCTCAATAAAAACCCACCATGATAAGAGCATCATTTGACACTCCCATATGACACATTCCCTCGTACACACAATACATATGTACATCACTAGAGTTACAAGCAAGCTCCTAAATGCTTTAATGACTTTTTACCGGCACCAATACTTCTGACTACCAGAAAAAACTTTTGCATAGTCTACATACAATATGATACTTCTATCCTAAACTATCGCATCATCTGCATGGTTTCCAGTACTCACAAAAACCAATATAAATAAACTAGAAACTACACAAAATAAGGCATTAACAGTAATAACAGGCTGCCTTCCACCATATTACTCAATTTCTATCAAGCAAAGTCTTAATGCCATCGTGAAATATTGTATCAAATTGTTCATGAAATATTTTTCAGAAATGCTATCAACATTCCATTACTAATGTATGTCTTCATACGAGGACAGGGTCAAGCTCTCTGCTTGTGCATTTCTCGTCAGACCTGTTGAATTGCCATCCACAAATTACTCTTCCCGAATTTTACATATCAATATATATTTTTGAATTGCAAAGTTGTTGATGAGGCCGGTAGCTATTGCTTTATTATTTTTTTATTGTAAGTACTATTCATTAAGGAATGGTTTTAAGATATGTAAGGTGAATCTACTGCTACAACTGCATCATGTTTGGCAGACCATTTTGTGCCGGTGGCTCGTTTAAAAAGTTCACTCGCCTTGTATTCAAAGCCATCTTTCAATTTAGTATTCCACCAAAATGGTGAATATGTTCCATGAGATCGAAGAATTCATTCGCTTCATCATCATCTTCAATGGCATTTTTTGTCAACCAAGTTTAGTGAGTGTGCTGCACATGAAATAAATGTTGCTAATTGTTAATGTCGATGAATTTTGCAAGCAAACCACCACAGACACCGGACATGCCTTTTCCATTATCATATGGCCGCGGCAAGGCATTGTATTCAAATCCTTAACATGCAAAAAGTTGACAATAGTATCCTTCAAATGCTTTAATGTGTGTTCTTCGATTGGAAAGAAACTCAAAAATGGTTCAACAGGTTTTTCATTCTTTACGTATCGGACATAAAACAAAACAAAAATTGATCCTGTGACTAACATCTGGAGTTGAATCAACGCTAAGTGAAAAATATTTGGCCTTATGAATTTCATCAATTGTTTGATTTTCAATACTTTTTTTGCTATGAGGAAAATAAATTCGTTGCAAATATTCGCTGACAAAAATGATGTGCAACCTTTCCCCTTATTTCGATATTGAGCAAGATAAATTTTTAAAAGTGAATGGTATTCACTTAGCAATTACAAAATACACAAATAATTCTCATTCTGATTAGAGCCAATCCTTTGGTTGGATCCACGAAATGGCAATCCTCCTAATCCAAGAAATTTTATGACGAAAACAATTCGCTTTAGAATATCGCGCCAATAGTCCATTTCAATTTCAACACTATTTTTAAAACTCTCGTCTATGCTTTCTAGCTGTTTTGCTCGCTGCCCGTATGCCAAATAGTTTTCCACGTGCTTCTTCGAACAGTCATGACTTTTGATCGATTGCCTACTATTTCTCCAATCGTTAAAGCCAACTGCTGTAAAAAACTGTATCATTGGAACTATGATCACCGAATAGTTGGCATTTGAAACAAAAAATTAATTAAGCTGATGATGAAAATAACAATCCAATCACGTTCGACTTTTGCGCCGTCTAGTAATTCACGTTGCAAGAGAAATGAATGTTAAAAAAGAAAGAACGGCATAAAGTCACACTTCCCTTTTCATATGTTGAAGACGTTAGGTTAAGCTGACTAAAAGAAATGAACTATTCAAAATTCACGCATTAAACTATCCAATGTTCACCGCAAAAAACGCTCTTAAACATAGTCAAACATTTCTATGCCGAAAACTTTATACAACAGCTTCAGATTAATTTTAAAAATTTTAAACTGTATTATAAAGGAGAAATATTAAAACTTGCATTGACAAGATAAATAATTGTGTATGGCATGGAATCTTACATTCCACATTAAATCGCACCTACTGAGTTTAATTGACCAGCAAAGTAAGTAAAAATAAGTCATTAAAACAATAAATTACTTATCATCACGCATACATATTGAATGGATACCTAACTGTAAAGCTAATTAAAAAAACTTAAGATAAAATTATACTATAATACTATCACATATTATTATCAATATGTAATGCAACTACACTTTAAAGCTATAATCATATAATATAAATATTGACACCTACAGTATAGTATCTAATATAAAAAAGTATTAAAACAATCTAAATAAAAATAACCACTCCTAACTAAAAAATCATAAATATAAGAGAACTGTTAATATATAATTAAAATAAGAATAACTATACATAAGATTATATATATTAAAAATATAAAAAATAATATATAAATATAATATTTAAGAATTAATACTAAAAAAAATAATAAATGAAATAAGGAAATAAATAATTTATAAATTATATTAAATAAAAATAGTTTAAAAGCCCTTTTGCATTGGAATAAATAATAGTAATAAGTTAAAAGTGGAATAAATAAAACTTTAATTAATATAAAATATAATAAACTTATATTTATATTTTAACTGCACTGTTTCCATAAGCTTGCTTCGCACATTACATTATATTCTGCACCCTTAATTTAAATAGTTCTTTAGCTAATGACTGTTTGATTATGAGATGTTATTCATTACATCAGCCGATTATTCAAAAAATCTTAGTTAGTTATCAGATAGAATAATACTAACTATAGTAATGTCTTCTATACTTTAACTACTATTAGGATATGTTGAGTGTGATAATCTTTTCATATTACACTAATCCATATATTATACACTATAACTAAACAAGTAAGTTTTAAATTTTTACTAATTTGCTAGTTTCTTTTATTTTAAACGCGGCTATACGACCAAGAATTAATTATCAACTCAAATTTCCTTTATATTTCTCCATTTTTAACACGCCGTTTCGGTCGAGAATAATTGACTTTAAGGTATGAAGTAGGTCATTGTTTATATTTAATGCCATTTAAGAAAGGTTATAAAAAATATAAATCCCCAGTTTCCAAACTATAATAATAATTATATTAAAGTATTAAAAATATTTTATAAATAATAATAGAAATAAATTTGTACTTTATAATACTTAATATTTTGAAAAAATACTATAATTCAAAATATGTTAATGAATATTATATAATATATATTTACTGTTATATTTAAATTTATCAGAGCGGTAATTTCTATTTATTTTTTTAATTATCATAGCAGAGAATTTTGAAACTTATATGCTTTTAAGTACTTATATTATTATATATATAGATTAGGCTAATTAATATATATCATAGTAGATACTAATGAACTAACCCAAATTTGATGAATATTATAGTAGTATTAAGCAACATTTGACGATAAAAGCTTGACCTAAAAATCGCCTTGGGATTTACTATTTCACGACTGATTTTGCTCCCGGTAGGTTAGGTTAACATGTGAACAGCTCCTCTTCTGCACTAAGCGCTCATAGTTCGGCTACTTCTCGAGAACAATTAAAACTATATTGTGGCTTATCGCAATAGACCCAGATTTGATGAGATAATCTAGAATTACAGACTGTTGCCCAGTCGTACGATATGGTTACAGAGGATTCAACAAATAATACCATTGGTTATAAAACCAATTAAAATTACATTTTATGACTATAGGTGTCAGCCGAAGTCGACGATAAAAGGTATGAATAACCCCATGGTGTCTTTAATTTCAAAAAATATAAAAATGTAATCATTTCGTATAGTCAGTAAGATAGGACTCCACATGAAATTGTATCATGGATTTTTATTATATAACCTTACCGATGAAGAGAATATCCAAGGACTGGATGAGACTGAATACCGGCAGAATATGAAGTATTGAAGCAGTTAGCACCGAGATATAGAAGATAGTATGTCAAACAACGTTGAAGAGAGAGCATAAGACCGTAGATCCTAGAGAGAAGAGAACGTGAGACTCTAACTTACAGCTGTCAGAGCGTGATAACCTGCAGATGAATAGTCATAGCATAGAAGAAGAAATTACGTAAAATACAAGCACCACCTACTCCCTCGTTGACTTCAATACAAAAAAAAGATCCTGTTAGGTGTGGGAGAAGAAAAGGAGCAACGTTGACACCGCCCACTTCAGCATCTGCAAACCCTAACAGAGACCATTACCGTCAATTCGTCCACGACCTTTGAATACCTTACATCAAATGGACAATAGTACTTACTCACATTCACCACTACTCTGAACCGACCAAACTGATGGCCGCCCCCTCTTCCAGCCCCAGCAAAAGATTAAAGTAACTCTATCCGAACCTTATGGGCCGATGAGAAGACAATTTCTACGTAACCTAATGTAACCTTATAGTAGGCAATATGAGGAGACCTGAACGTTTTCGCAGCTGACATAAGATCATGGCCAGAGAGACTATCTATCACACCCGAACATCCATAAAGAAGAAATTAGCTAAGACACACTATACATAATCCACCCAAACACATTTGAAAAAAATTGTGGTCCCCTCCCAACCTGAAGTTATCGGACGTCTCTACCATCACGCAACATTCCACGCGAGAAATGCGGTGAGTCAGCGCGCGAAAATTAAAAACAAAGTTTAACATCATCATTTAGACTTTAGGACAAGCTAACAACGATCGCTCCAATTATATAATATGAGTGATTGACAACGCACCAAGAAGATCGAACCAGACCATATCAAAAGACACAGCCCACACGACCAGTTGTCTCGCATCGTTAGCATATAGTCTATCTCTAAACGGTGAGACACTATGAGCAATCCGATGTGGAAGACTTCACTCGCGATTCCTAACTTCGCGGATCGTCCGCAAGCGCTGAGCCAACGTTTCCTCTCTTCTACTAATACCTTTGACGTTTGTTGAGCACATAGACACGTTCTCATGTCACTCTGTATGTCATACGCAGCAGATCCCACATCTCCGCCTAATACAAACAGCTAAGGAATGACAAGATAATACAGCCTAATTCAGATCCCATCCTCGCTATAAAAATAACAAAAAATAGTCAATGATAACACAAATTTAATATAAAATACTTCACTAAACGAATAAAGAAGTACCCAGCACAATTTCTCATCTATATCTCGTCCTGTGACTAGATAAGTAGTGGAGATACCAAACTCAAGAGATACTCAAACACGTAATCTCTATTGTATTTAAGGACCGTAGATTATACTAAGTTGTAGAAACTCTATTTAAAAACTTGTTTCCCAAAGAGAAGCTCAAACTCATAATATAGAGTTTTATTATATTTTAACTTCTTAACCGAATATTGGGCGGATTCATAATAAGACAGAATTTACTAATACAACACATAGAAGGTTCAAAGATACTGTATACTTTCAGCGTAATAAAAATTTGACGACATGGTGGAAAAATCAAGAAATTAAACATCAATAATATCGACACACTTATCGTACCCAAATGGGGTCTACTTCTCATTACGTATCCCTCGACGATAGTTGCCAAACATAAATCCTCAATTGGCAGATCATCAATCCTGATCGTGGTGGTCAGCTCAGATCGCCCAGGTAATCAGTCACTTCATCTTTCCAATCATCATATATCCTGAATCAAATAAAAACACTCAAATTATTCACGAGTTTTCTTCTCTTTGCTCTCTTATTCCCGTGCTCGTCCAACCCCATTGTAGAGTTATAGACATAAACCATAATTCTGTATACAGCTTCATTGATTATTTGATTTATTTATATTTGATATATCTGTTGGTCCCCTCCACACGAGAACTTTACCACATATAACTACATCTCTTCTCACCATTACTGGACTAAACAGTAAATTAAAGTTCTTTCTACGAGGTAACAAATTATCAAAATTCTTACCATGTTTAGAGACTTGGGTTAAAAAAATATAAAAACAATATTTAACAATATAAATTATCTCTTAATCTAGCTACAAAGAATTATTCTAAATTATTATGATGAACTAGGCAGAGTAAATTCATATATTTCACTCTTCACACTTTGTCGGACTAGGAGTTTCTATTATCCACTTTTTAGAAGATCATTGCGTACTTTGAATGAATATTGATTCTTATACGCGAACATACACACGAACAGAATTTCGAAGCAAAGAGAAAAAAATATTATAATTTTATTCCATGTCAAGAGCAAATCTTAAAACATTATGACAAATTTTTTATATACAAAATACATTCTTCTTTACCCTGATATCAAGTCTTTTATTAATTCTTCCTCGTAGATAATCTTCAGAAGATGTAAAACGTTGTGTAACTCAATGAACTCTGCAGAGATGTAAATTCTTCAATTAGAAGTAATCGAAAACGGGTATAGCTTACACGAACAGAATAACATTTTCAAAGGCGTTGATAACGCGTTTATCTTAGATACGGACAAGGAAAGGTCATAACTTAGCCACTTCAAGTATTCTGCTGGAGGCTGAATGTCATAGTCCTACTTCTTCATCGGTTATTAGTAGATCAAAAAAATAATTAAAATATGGCAATTTTTTATAATATCAGAAGAGTAAAAAGACTAAGAATATAACTTTTTAATTTGCGTTAGAAGCTCGATTGGCGGCCTATCTCGAGACTCCTGGTTCTGGTTTTTGTCCTAATGTAGGTATCTTAGTTAAGGTAATCAAAAGTCGTAAGGAAGCTATAAAGCAATGCCGATCAGCGCGTAACCCGAGTCCAATACAGATATTTCATATTAAAGGAATTACTAATGTGTTGGTACCGGTGGCAGGCGCGACGCCCTATCATTTTCAACCTCTAAAATGTGTTGTTTGGTTTGCGGTTCATCGACCCTGGACAGAGAACGAGAATGCATAATGCATTGCCTGACACGTTGGATAGAGTTTGTTGCTTGCGTCGTACCGGTCAGAGTTAATCCAATAAACTTAGCACTAGAACTGCTGCTGGAGTAGTGCCGTTGCAGTTCAGAAATATTAACATTATCGAGGGCCGTCAAGATGCCTGCAATTATTCATACTCGAGAGAAGTAAGCTCGAAGGTTCTAAAATTTTATGCATCTCATCCAAGGCTCTGAAGAGTCACTTTTCAACCTCAAAGTTGGTTTCGGTGAAGCGGGCCAATAATCCCTGTGCAAGTAAGCTAAGGCTCGAAAGAGAGGAGCGTGG
This sequence comes from Trachelipus rathkii, assembly GCA_015478945.1. Classification (NCBI taxonomy): domain Eukaryota; kingdom Metazoa; phylum Arthropoda; class Malacostraca; order Isopoda; family Trachelipodidae; genus Trachelipus; species Trachelipus rathkii. The sequence continues at coordinate 10,035 of JABUQX010133018.1, read as the reverse complement.
TCAATCATCTCTTTATCTTCGGCCGGAGAGGAGAGCTCGGCCTGTCACTTTGGCCATGGCGCGAACAGACTGCGAGCTCTCGTCTGTTTATAGTCAGTCATTGCTCGCGCACCAAATGTCCTCGTGAGAACACGGGGCAAGACCCAGGAGAGGTACAACTCCTTCCTATAGCAAGTGAGATGTAAGAAAGTAAACAGCCATGGCTCTAATGTCATACGCCCGAGTAGTCAGCTCGCTCACATCCATATGTGTGTATTAGCAATAGAGCTGCTGTGATGTGCTACAATTCAGAGAGTTGCTTACACACTAAATAACTAAGACAGAATAATAAAGATAGCAGTTTCTAGGAGAAAAGACCAAACTTGCCTTTATATAGGATTTCTTCTAGCCATGAGTCTGGGAAAAGTAACATTCAAAATCAATCAACGAAAATCGACATGTAGTAATGTACATCTAATACTCAATACATACATGCACCCAACTGACTTCATGATAAGGTGACGCCTCTCCCATCCGAGCGCATTCTAAGACTTGGTGTAGTCATTTCTCTCTAGCATCTCATACTGCTCTCTCTATCTAACTCAATTCAATGTACATAACTTCATACTACTCTGTAACTCGTCGTCGGCAAAAGTTCAAGGCGCGCTCCAATAAAAAATTACCTCGTCGCTCAAGTGTGTCACTTTAGATCCGTGACGTATAGAGTTAAAAAGATGGAAAGCCTTAACCTTTCTATGATTGAAAGACCAATAAACTTCGCACTAACCTTGACTTAGCATAAAATTAACATTAGATGCTCAATAAGCTAATATGTAGCCTTAGAGTACAGAAAAATAAGAGAGCGATATTGCTCGTAGTGCAAACGTCTCACCTTGACACTAGAAAATGCCGTTTGTAATGCGAGAGGAACGCAACCTAGACTAGAATCTCATTTCTCGTTATTCACCCCACAATATCTTATGGGTAGTGGAAGGATATATGAGTGTATTATTAATGCGCCGCACAATCGCTGTCGTGCCCAAAGATTTAAAGTCATTATCATTAATATTGTAGAAAGTAATTAAACACAAAGATTAAAGATTATATATTAATTAATATGACACTAAAGATTAATCTGTTTAAAATACCAAGACAAGAATAGCTGTATACCAACAAGATAGAGCACGACATAAGTTGACACATAAGCTATACATGTCTCTAGCCTTGATATAATAGAATTATACTTAGAATAAAAACAAAACAGAATAATACTTGTAAGGAGCCTTATGAGTTAAAACAGAAAATGAATGAGAGTTTACATACAATAGCCACACCTAATGATTAGTTATTATATCTAATCAAAAATAGTATAAAGTCATTTCACTTAGAATATAAAAACACAAAAATTTATTTATAGTCAGTCAAATAGACAATAAATATATACTTCTTACAATAGAGCATTTACGTGTGAATAATGAGACTATCCATATTTACCCTCCAATACTTTAATCGTAAAATTATTAATGAATTATAATTAGGGGATAATTTAGTGTAAAGAAAATAGCAATATGAAAATATTATCAAATAAATATTTTTATAACAGCAATATCAATATATGACAAAGTTAACTATAAAATATTCAATCAATGCCTTATACTTCCATTTAAAGACCTATCCATAAATTAAATTATCAATAGTAAATCGATAATCTACTCTTAAGAAAAGAATGAATGATAATCATAAGACGAAGATCTCTATAAAATCTAAAAAGCCTATTGAATTTCCCTAAATTACTGCTTTGCAATAATTCAAAACCCTCAACAATGATAAAATAGTAGATAAATGAGTATACATATTCTTCATATTTGGATATATATCCACTCAAAATCAAAAGGATATCAAATTCTACATATGTTTTGCTTCCCGCCATATCTAATTGTGAGACTAATATGTCAAGTATATTACAAACCTTCTATAAATAAAATCCGAATTGAAAAAAGTCAGTTAATATATAAATGATTCATTGCCCAAGACTTTATGAAATTCCAAAAGAATTAGAAAAAGAGGTCCAGACTTTAGAAGGATTCTACCAACCAATTTTCAATAAAAACATAGTAAACCATATTAGTTGCGAAGGCGAATAAAATATATAAATTACCAATCACAATCACCGATATTGATTTTTAAAGTACTTTCGCCAATATCACCATACAATATATAATATTATTTGCACATCTAATTACTAATTAGTATAGTCATAGGTTAGAGTAAAGTTTCCAGCTCAGTTACTGATAAATTGCGATCCTCATTATTGGCCACAAGATCTAACTCTTATTCTAAATATAAATAAAGTGTAGGTGTAAAATATATCACAAGAACTTATGAATAATCATATCAACATAACTCAATACATTGTAATAAAACCTTTTTAGATACCACCGCATTATTGAAAGACTGTCTTTGATGTAAATATTTTTGAACCATTCTAGTTCACCCTCCTCTTTATGGTTTGAATGATAGAGCTACAAAATATAGAATTTTTTTTAATCTTAAGTCTAAGGATAGATTTGTTTAAATTTATAAAATAAATCTTATACAAGGTGGACAAATCGCATGACGTGAGCAATAGTTAACGTCCCTGTAACTCATCATTATCGCGATGTAACAAAAAGCCTGAATTAAATCACGGCGATTAATCAGTTTAATAAGCTAGTTATAGAGTCATTATCCTCTCAGAGCTATAAGAAGATTATTGAACACTGAAAGTTAATCGTTGTGCGTCTCTGTTATATGTTAAAGATGTTCTATTACTTTTCACCGTTCCTATTATCATTACTAATTATTATGAAGCTGGTTGTCGACCTTTTTAAGTTTATCATGACATTCTCTAATATGAATGCTGTTCAAAATCATTTTCATATTTAAACATCCGAGGACGTCATGCCATACAGTATGTCAAAAATATTTTTTGGAGAATTGATCAGCATAAAAACCATACTTTGGTATCATGAAGAAACTCACTTAGACTAATACTTATAATGTTAATCTTTAAGCTAATATCCATAAGGAAAGTCAGATAGTATTTATGATAGTGATAATCTTAATGACATTTCGAGTTTATCAAAGTTTAAGTAGCCTAAAATATGAAGAGAATTAAATTAAATAAAGGTTGGAAAATGAGAACAATTCTGTGTAAAAGCCAAATATATATATATATGATATTAGTTTATAGGTGAATATATATGAGTTATCTAAGACTGAGAAAATAAATATCTTCAAGGTAAAAAGCATTCAAGATGAAAATAGATTAACGTACCCTAGTAACCTAATCAAAACTTATAAAAACTGACTACTTGCAAATAGATAACTAACTACCTACATGAATATAAATAATATAAGGAAATAAATAATTAAAAGAATAAAGAAAAATACACCTAATAATTTTTGTAATTGATTCTAATAATAATCAACAGACTAAAAAACTAAGTAGAGCGGAGATAATAATATCGCGGAGCTATGTAAGTGCACATATACTCACCTGCTGTATAGTAATAGTCAAATAATTAACTTGTAAGATACCTTCTATGCGACCTGTATTTACACACATTACTGCAAATAAACACATTGCCGTAGCTTGACAACGAAATAAACATTCAAAGCGCAGCCTACCTTAAGTTATATGACCGTCTCATTTATAAAAACGATGTACGGGACCTAATTCTGTCATAATATGAGGTCAACCGAACAAAAACCTAGTAACTGAGGTAGTATACCACGCTTGCATTTTAGGTAGGTATATTAGGGTAAGTGCTACAAGTCTCTTGATTAGACGAGCTCGAGCCTTCAATTTTAACCTCACCCTAAAAAAGCTAGATGGAGAACACCTAAACATTACCGGGGCGGTGAGGGATTTGCTCGACCGACGATTGTGACCCTATAAACACCAAACGAGTGTAACCTGTTTATTGGCCTTTAAAAGTCGTTTATTCCAATCGCTCTATACTCTGTTTTGCTTCTTTGTGGCTTTTTTATCCTCACCTATCCCCTTCCACCTCTCTATGTGATGAAATCAGTTAAAGAAGGCAATAGACAAATCGGAACTCCACGAAAACTATCGTTTAAACGTCAGAAGAAATTTCACGTACTCAAAGGTTGTTATATTTTAGTTTGGTTGTGTGAAATTGAAATAGGGCAATGAAATCAGAGCATATATCACAAAAATAACGGTCATGTACAGAATAATCTACACCGAAAAAAAATGTTAGAGTGTGGCTTCACTATCTAAATTTATCTTAGGGAGAAGGGAGGCAGAAGTAGAAGCATTGTGTCGCAAGCGCGGAGCGAAAATTGAATTCCCTTTAAATATGCAAGCAAAGAGGTCAACATCAGGAATTCGGACCGAGTTCTCCAAAATATTGAACGAGGTTGTAAGTAAATGAGTCGTAGTTATCAAGAATGAGTAACATGATTGCTTAATCTTCCAATGTTTTTAGAGCTATTGTAGGCTGCAAGCTTATCCTTTATTAGTGTCCTATGCATGCGAGCAAAGTATTTTGGCCCAAGTAGTTGGCTCCCATAAAAGCGCCACACTATACAGGAAACCCTATTAAGCATGTGATATTCATCGACTTAATTTTAAATTATTGTTAAGTAAATTATTATATTATATTATCTACAAATTATATTAATATTTCATTGGATCATTATATATATATGTCTTCTGATGTTTAGTTTCCGATAATTTTCTCACTCTTTTTAAATAGATTACATTAAATGAATAATTTCATATATGGGCTATCTTCAAGCTCTACATATATATAGTGCAAGAATTATGCATCACTTATATCGTTCCACAATCATAAAAACTATGATTTATGTATTTTCAATTCCTTTATTTATATATTCAAATTATCTGTAAAATATTAATTATGCTCAAAGTGCCCAAGTTGCCCCTCTCAAAATCAGGCTTAGATCATATCCTCTTAAAAGCGTGTTATCTAGTATTTATTTTTATTTTTCAATGATTATTCAAATTAAAATGAATATTTTAGGGTATTTCTATAATACAGTTCAAAAATAACATAAAGTGTAGAATTGCCGCAAATTATCTCTGCATAGTGACTCATATATATACTATCTATCTAATAAGTGAATAAATAAAACCAATTTGTAGAAACAATTAGCTCAATAGGAAATTGATTCCAAAGCAAGAAAATTTCAAGTGTAAGCAGAGACAAAGTATTCCATATTCGTATATATTAATGCACAGCAAGTACTTACGAAACCCAGCTAGAGCGTATAATAATCACAGTTATTTCTCATAATGATTATAACATCTCTGCGTAATATCTTGGCTGCAAAAATCTTGTCATAATTAGCAAAAGGGATGCACTTCTAGGATGAACCAATCCGTAAAAGTCTACCTCTAATTCTATTATTATGGACGCACTGGTTAGTAACGTTGGAGAAGATCATACAGGGGATTGTAACCGGATTAAACTTCCCTAATATCATCATGTATAACCTAAATACAAATCTGCATCTATAATGATTATAAACACATCTTGCGGTCCTCTAAAATTATGTTTCTTGTTGACCAATCACGAAATAGTAATGACTCAAGGGCATAGCATTTTAAACGGAGCGATAACTGTCAAAATCTTATATTTCTCATAACTCATTTAAGCACACCACGAGCCCAACCCTCTGTGGATAGTAAAGATTTTTATAATCTGAAATAAAGCCCATACATCATGAAGATTAATGCTATATATAATAGCAGTACAGTTGAAGTATTATTCTAAGCTATAGATTTATATTTCCCAATATATAATTCCACTAATATAAGATAAAATTACCACTTATCTGAAGTCAAATTCTTCTCTACTTATATTATCAATATAATATTGAAAAGACCTATCCGAATCCTAATAAAGTAGAGTATATGATTATTGCCAAGACCAACATAAATTGATTAATTAGATAAAAATTCCTAATCTTTCTTGGCTCATAAGAATTCAATTTATATGCGCCAGATTATATACATATATAAGAACTTATAAGAATAAATAGATGTCAAACACTGTGATATATATATTATTATATATATATGTATATTATTATATTATATATATATTAAATTATTATAATAAGGTGTGATCTAACCAACTATTAATCAAAATTATTCATACAGATTACTCAGGCTTCTAGGATTACTACTAAAGGTCACAGTACAGCTTGTAATAAGGTAGGATGTATTGTTTACAACTTTAAATGTAATGCAAAAAAATTTAAGTTACAAAATTATAATTATTCCATATAAATAAAGACTAATTCTTCCTCAGCATAGAGTGATTTTTGTTGCGCCGTTTTGAGCATATACTGCGGGACTATTTACATGACATGTCGTCGTTGTAAAGATTAATATAAAATAATATTTTCTATAAAAATAATATTATTATGAAATTCTATATTTGTACCATAACGTACAATCATAAGCATAATATTCATGCGGCGATTTATCCTTTCCAAAGTATATTGACGATTCAAAGTTCGAGAACCTTTTACTTAATCAGTTCCAACGTTTCACAAGAACAAGTTTATATTTGAGCATACCAAATACTGCATAATGTTTATCAATGAATCTATTATAATAGCCAGTGTGAGTTATTGTATTACAATAAACTAGACGTTGGAATTTATATTACATATAGTATGCTGAGTAAAATCTTTGACGCACTATAATGTCCCAACAATGCGGAATCTATACTATAAATACTCGAAAAACAAGTTACAATGACTTCTCTCCATCAAATTCCAAGATTTGTAGGGAGTTCATGTGTTGGATGTGTAAAATTGTACAGAACAGTTAAAGAGGAATTATTTGGCCTATAAAACGATTATGTGTATAATCAATTCCGTATACTTAAACTGTCAACGTTTTAAAACAATAGTTGCAGTAATGATCTCAATTTATCATATTTCATATACCTTTTAAACCTATAATGAATCATGGCACTAGAAGAGAAGCAGAGTTTAGCTTTTGCATCACATCCATTTTGAATGCTCAAAATTTATATTCATTCGACAGTCAAACTTTACATATTTCAAGTTAAAGTTTACTACACACCCACACAGAAAGACGAAAAACAGTTATTCCTCCACTCACAAACATAGAGCCTAGTCTCATAAGCTATCATATGCTGATCAAGAGTCCATTTTATAGACAGTTCACGCATATGGTTATAGGTAACTATTAAGCATGTACTTAGCACAGACAATAGAAAAATACATCCCTACTCTAACCCATATGCTGCGAACCCATACATAAATATAATGTGGAGAAACCCATTAAATAATCTGATGTCGACTAACCTAGACTAAAACAGAACCCTTCTGGCTTAGCGGGCTAAGAGTCTGATGCAGATCATGTTGGATAATGGTAACACAGATTAACAATGAGTGTTTAAATTAAAAAAGGGAGAAAGACATAACCTTGGTCACATTATACTATATTCATACTACATACCCTATTTTGAAATCGTCACCTCACTATCTTTCAATCCAGTGGCAGATGCACTGGTATCAGATATAAGTGTCAGTAATCTCTCCATTTGTAGTAATAAAGAAGTGAACACAGCATATGAATTCAAACAATCAAAGATATGATTCAAAATCATATATCAAATCAGTTATCAAGTTCAAAAAATAAGAGTAACATCAATTACAGAATGTAACAAGCCAAGTTTTCTAATCTTCATATGCATCAGAAGTACACCTGCAAGACTTGACTCTGCAACAGAAGTCACCAAATTGCCCAGCTCGAATTCGAGTCAAGAGAAGACCTCTAACGCGCTGTCAATGTCAAGAATCCTTCGACGAGAATTTATCTGAATTTGAAAAAGACTTTTAATTCTGTGAGCATAAGCTCGGTTATAATGCACTGATGGAGATATAAAAAGCATTAAGTATACTCACATGTATATCTTCTATTTGCTCATTTAGTAATAATATTTAGAGATATAAACTATTACTTATAGAACAAGTATATTAGTGTTAGGAATTTATATTTTGTCCCCTCAATAAATAACCAGAGAAAGAAACACTAAAAAGACTAACAAACTGCCAATCTATTTTAAAAAACACTTCTAATCTCGAAGACATCCGAATCAAATGTTAATAATCAAAATGTAAAAAGTATAGATGGGTAAATTTCTTGCATTCTTATCTAATAGTTTTCACTACAACCTGATCTCTATTCTCGACCTTCTACAATCAAAATGACCCAACTAAATTTAAGTGATAAGACTAAACCAAAAAGCAGAGTACTAGGACTATCAAAGATCTGTATTCAAAGAAGCAAAAATTCTTAATACAACAAATTCAGTAAGGCTAATGTAATTCACAATTTGTATATCATATCACTTTAAAATCCTATAAAAATACCTACTAGTTTAAGTAAGTCGCTAAGACTAAAGAAGGCTCGGCTGATATCTTAGTGCTACAAGTACTAAAACTATTAGTAACTTCCTCAAATATCTCTAATATGCTTATTTGAGTATTTTATTTTAGGATATAAAAACTATAGCTATATACAGTATCTTTTTATTTTAGCGGAATTTATATTTTTTGTCTACTGAATTCATTAGTTCACAAAGTTTCACAAAAAATACCAATAATGATCTTACCAACAACTAGGATCTCAAATTCAAGAGTGGTCCTTAATTATCGCCTAAATCGAAATTTAATAATCAAAATGAAAAGGTATTTAAGAAGTAAATTGCTGATTCTCATCTTTCAAAATACTATCAACCCTATCTCTATTCTATTACCTTCTACTCTCTAATCCAATTTACGGCCGAAATTAATATTTTTAAATTTTCTATGTACAAAAGCCACAAGGCTAATTATCGTTTAGAGCTATCAAATCTTATTCAAAACATAATCTTTGAAACCACATATTCAGGTAAGCTAATTAAAACAATTGTACATGATATATTCATTTTTATATTAACTTTCAAAACTGAATAAGCATCAGTTTAATTAGGCCTTTAAATTAAAATTCTTCAAATTTGTGTAATCATATGTGTTCCAACCGAACCGGGTTGTTGAAGTCTATAACTCTGGCCTATCCGATTGCAATTTTCTCGTTGCTCTTCTCGCTGTTGCATGATTGTGGTATATTATGACTAAAGCATCAATTTAAAATTTATATGTTATGTAAACATATGAAAATATTAAACGGTAAAATGCTTATAAAATATATGAGACTAATTTGTTATTTTCCTAGTGTAGTTAGCCTAGTAGCATTAATTCAAATGGTATGACATGATAGTAACCAATGCAATCAATTGCCAACATCCCTTTTAGTGTTTTCCTAAAAAAATTCAAGCTCAAACTTAGCCCTAGAGTTCATTTTCAACCTCTTTTTTTTTTTTTTTTTTTTTTTTTTTTTTGATTTTTGTGGTGTGTTCTAAACCTCGTCAAAAAATTCAAAGCCAAAATAATTGACTGAGTGGGTAGGCCATATCTCATTTCCCAAAAAATCAATTTCTAACTATATTTTTTTTGGTGATCACAACTGAAATTTAATTTTTGGTCTAATGACCTTTTCAAAATTCAAATCAAATAAATTGGCCTTGGGTATTCTAGCCAAATTTCAGCGAAGTCACCCAGAAATACAAGCCTTCTTATAGAGTTTAATAAGAAAATCAAGCCTATAGTTCAACCAGTGTTCAATCCCTCAAGGCACAAGTAGAAATTTATCTTAGTCATAAAGATAGCCTAATATAATAATAAGATAAAGATGCAGTTTATATAAAAGATCTTGTAGAATATGATCTGTCTACAAGATATTAAACAAAAGGATAGCAAATATTATTAAAAATATTAATGATAGATGAAGTGACTCGCCATCATCGACTGATATCATGAGATAAGAAGAGAGTAGTCAGCATTTCAGTACCAATGTCAATTAATTTTAAAGGGGATCAAATTCAAACCCCTAAAAAACTTGCGTATCATGTGGGAAAGAAGACTGATTTTCGTAGAGGAAGC
>JABUQX010133017.1:10000-20606 GCA_015478945.1 Trachelipus rathkii | reverse complement strand
TATATATATATATTATATATATATATCATATACCTATATAAAATACTATTAGATAATAATATACAGCTATAACTCATATCCATGCACCAACACTTTGTCGTCATTATAGAAGATTCTTTCTTCCATTATATTATACACAACATAATTCTATAAGCCTTTTTGCTTGACTCGACCCATTGGCCCAAAAACCCAGGATAAGTGCAGAAGCAGGGCCTCCATACACCGATAGGTCATTGAGGACTTGCCCAGATTCTTCTCATGTCCGTCTCTCGATTCACCCCGTCAACCATATGTGTGATGTGAAGTAAATTGTTACAAGGCCAAGAATATTCTATACTTGTCAACAGGAAGAGACGTTATCGCCCATCAAGTAGATACTTAAAGTCAGAATATCTTAGAGAGGAAGATTTGTCATAGAATATATAATTTTTTTAAAGCAATTTGAATTTCACCAAGGTTTGGAAACACTCCCACCCTAAAATTCTATGCAGATCAGGGAGAACAGAATCAAAAAAGTTATGCCGAGCGGAGGGCAACTTCTTTGAAGCAAGAGATGAAGGCATAACGAAAAGATTTTGAGCTCTGAGCGTAATAAATGCGTGAATCACATCGACATGAATAGAATTTGATAAAGTTGTAGCTGAGACGAATCGTTAATGGAAAGCCAGAATAAAGTAGCGAGCGGGGGATAAGACATAACCCTAAGACAACATCACTATTGACAGGACGCAGCCCGAGAAAAGCAACGCCGCCTCGATCGAACATACTAATAGTACATATAATTATATATAATACATACTATATATATATATATATATATATTATATTACTAAATAGTATATATACTTATATACCTATATATATATACTCTAATAATAATACATCAATTATTCATATATATATAATACTATATATAATATACTATATATAATATGATATATATATATATACTATATATATATATATATATATATATATATATATATATATATATCATACCTATATATCATACTATATATATGACGGTGGTATCTATACCGTGAGTTTGAATTTTCTTCGTAGTACCCCCAGTTTTGTTCCATGATAACGCCTAGACAAATGAGCCTGTGCGTAATTTCAGTTTATCGCTGGAGACCGAGAAATGGAAGCCATGGTCTATTAGGACCTCGAAAATAGAAATGCTAGAACAGGCATGGATAAATGCCCATGAATAAAGAACATTCTTCTTTGTTTATGCGCATAATATGTCCTGTATTGGTTGGGATATACCACTAACGATTATAACATATGCCGATGAACGTTTAAGAATGAAAAGTAAGATGGAACACAATAACCAATAACGTTGACAATTTCCAACAAATGCGAATATCGCATTCTTTACCGCTAAAAGGTTTGGAGCTTTGACAATGTGTCCTTTATGCAACCTCTGGAAACCTTTTGCGGTATTGACGTACAATCTCCATTAACATGACTGTTTTCTGTTTGCCGCTCCATTTGTCGTAAGTAATTGTATTTTGCGTCCTCCATAAGATTTACTTCTCTCCTGCCCGAGTCATTTACACAAGCGGCACAGTTTATTCACCCCAATTTTAGACATTCGTACAAACTTTCATTTTGATGCCACCAGCGACGGTCTGCTCCTTAAAGGAAATCTCTTTTATTACTTCAATCTAGTGAAAATCGCCTTCAGAGATGTTGAGTTAAAAAAAACCTTGCATTACAGATGCGCCGCTTACTAATATTTCTCCGTCTTCTGCAAGTTTATTAGCATCTAATCTTCAATGGGCGGGTCCATCTCGCTTATTCAAAGCCATTAATCACGATCCATTTTCCTTTCCCGTAACACATGATAAATGTGGATTGAGTAACGCTAAGGCCACTGCCCCAGGGCTTAAATGCCATAAATGGTTGCTTAGTTTTTTACAGCAACGCGAGATATATTTGGGTCTATCTCCTGATAGTCTTAGAGTTTAAAAAGACATGTGTATTCCATATAAGGTGCCTTTGCAGCAGATGTCGCACTAAACCATGCTTCAACATATACAGTTAACCAAGCCCAAAATGCAAATCATCCCTTATCCGCCCTTTTCTCCTTCTTTCCGTGCTAATGCTCAAATTTAGTCACGAAACCATAAAAGCGATTTCAAGCCAAAAAAGCTTCCCTTTCGCCATCCAATGCATCTCCGTGCATGATGGAAAAGCTCCCCGGCCCTAACGAAACGCATCCAATAAAATAATGCTTCTCCTAGGAAAATTGCCGTTAATCCTAGAAATTCTCTGTAATCATCCCTAGGCTACTGTTCCCTCAATGTACCTCTAACAAAGTCAAGTATTCGGGAAATTTCGCCTTCATTCAAGTGATTCTTTACTTTTACGTTGTCAATTCCTGACTGACCAGTAATTATGAACGTCAAATCCAGACCAAGCACTTTGAAATGTCTTAAAAAGATCAATACATTCGGGACCTGTAGTCTATATGGAATCTTTTCCTCCGGAAAACAAAATCGCCGAATTGTTTTTCATGAATATGGTGCTCCACTTCACGTAAAATGTAAATAGCCTCATCTCTATCCTAAACATTGTTTATCCAGAACGCCAGCGGCCTCCTCTACCCACCTCCAGTCCTCACATTGTGTAGTATTCGAAGGTAGCCTCGCTTGACATACGTGCGCTCTTTCCTATTCCCTTATGGAGGCCCCATTTCGGGTCAATCATTTCACAATAATACCGCAGATCAAGCCCTATCCTTTTTCCCGTACCAGATTTGGAAAGATAGGCACGCCAAGGGAGTTTTCGCGTATTCTCCCATTCGAAACGATCAAGGACAGGTCTCCATGGACCGCCTTTTGTCACCATGTCAACGATGCGAACTAATTTGCCCGTCCCAAACTGCAAGAAGGCTGTTTGCCAACGCTCGCTAACCAATGACAAGTTTTTAAGTGTTCCATTGCGCCGCTTCACCCGTACTCTTGTTTTCTGAAATTGCGAATGGCATTTTCTAATTAATGACCATAAGCATCCAGCAGTATTGGACCCCACTTGATGTCTCTAGTTGCCAACGCGTACCTCAGAATATGAACCCGCATCCCTGTCACTGTATTTTACATGTTATCTAAAGCTGCGGCCAGCTTAGAGCCGCATAAGTTTCGCGTGCTATTTCTCGATTCCTTTTCGCTGCCTTCTCCTCCCGAGTTAGGCTGCAAACCGTCTTGTGGACACTAGGACGTTTAAGTCCGCCACTGCAATCCTGTACGATGTTCCAACCGCAACAGGTCTCCACATGGGTATGCCAGACCCAAAACCGCTGTCTAGAGCCCCATGGCGCACGACCATCAATTCCAACTTCCTCTCCCTGTAGAAGCAAAAGCAACATAATTTGACACCTGCAATCCTAACTGCATCAAGCCCTTACCTTGCCCTAACAACCAACAAGGTGACCCATAAAAATCAATTCTTTGCTATAAAACGCCAGGATTCGGTGAAAAATGCAAAATACCAATAGAAGCATACAAATACTGGGAACAACATAGAAACTATACAAATATTAAAAATACTCCTATTACCTTTTATGCATAAATCTAATACTTTCTAATATATCAATTAAGGTACTTGACGTATTATGCATTGTTTAAATATAAACTTGAAAGAAAATCACAACAATCAGGATATAAACAATAATATTGTAATTTTGTTTTGATAAAAATCTAAAACAATAAAAAATCCCAATAACCAATATAACTATTTAAAATACTCAATTATCGGACAAATTTCTCTTCACAGATTCTTTCTTCTTGGTCTCGCAGCTCTTTCTTCGCATTTGAAGTGTTCGCGAATCGATTCCCGCTACCAGAATAACTGCGCCATCCTTTCCCTTTCCTCTGAATTAATCAAAACTATTATTCATCTTCCAATGGTAACATCACTGCAATGCGTTCATAGTACAATTGCAGAAAAGATCATCGGTCCTCGATACAAATTTCGCTACCTTTGTCTTATGAGCCTCTGATGTTCTTGTACCGTGTTTTTGTAGAGTCCGCAATTCGTTGTACAAAGCATATAAGCGCTCCCTCAAACATTTCTTTGTGATGCAATTTTTTATATCCTGTGCTTCGGGATTCGAGCTTCCTATCCCAAAATTTATCATAACTACACTGCCAATGCCGTAGCCTTGCATTATTCACGCAACCTTTAAATTTTACCACCTCGCGCCAGATGAAACAAAATAACACACGTTAACCTCTGTATATTTAGATGGCCAATTCCTACATCCGGATCCTATATCAGACGAGCAATAGCCAAGTAAATATATTTTCTCACAACGTAATCTTGAAGCATACATTGTGTTTAAAAAGTTTGCACGTCTACTCACATGTAACAAAAAAAACTCGCGCGTATACACTTGCTGGCCATTCAAATGAGCACCTATTTTCATTACGCACGTATGCTGACCCCCACCCCACTTCTCGTGATGGCTGGCACTTTCTTCCCTGACGTTTCACTTTTCTATGCACTTCGAGGCCAGCTCTATCCATCATTATAATTTCTTCATCGATAGTACGCGGCTTTGCTAGTATATATTTCAATATCAATTCATCCCACACATGGAAAATGTTTTAATTTAGATTTTCTTTAGCCAGAGTCTATTCCCTCATGTACCAATAAATAAATATCAAGCGCGACACAGGCGGTACCTTTTTCCCATATCAAAAATCAGCTGAAACGGGACACACGAACTTATCGTTCTCACAAAATGGCAGCACAATCTTGTTGGGAAGCTTAAAAAACTCACGAAAAAAAAATTTACCTTTATTAAATTACGACTACCCCTAGAAAAGTAACTACATAGATATAAAATAACTATAAATTTATTCTATATACGTATATATATATACATATGAGTAGCTATATTATACTATATACTATATATCAGTATCAGAAATCGAGCTAATATACGCTATACTATACTATAATATTACTATACTATACTATATATATATATATATTAATTTTTCGCAACCAGAATATTTTCATGAAACTTACTTGCAAAACATGCTGAAGAGAAAATGTTAGAAAATTGAAAAGAAATGGCAACCCATAAAAAATGCAAGAGCCTCACCAAATTTAATCAATTTATAAATATACATTTGTCAAATGGAGGAAATCCCTATCTAAAATTCGTGACCCATCAGCCCAGATTTTTCATGCCAACTTACACTATACCTGCCTTAAAAATGATCATCGCCCCTAAAGCCAAGAAAAACAAGTAATAAGAAACTCGATCAAATCAACTTAAAAAAATACATGTACACCAATAATATTGAATATAACAAAATATAGGTGGAAATTAGTTAAGAGAAATATTATGCCCAGTGAAAGAACAATAACATTTCCACGCGCTCATGAGTCAGGGGATACGGAGAACACGCAGCCTCTCTAGGTAATGTATTCACAGTGCACATTGCATTTCATATTGTATCTCATTTCTCGAGCTCAGTGTCATTTAACCTTCCCCTCTCTCCAGATCATGTTAACCCACTTCATATAGTTTCGTGAAAATCGTAACTGGTACTATACGAATAAAAGAGATACTATACATATTAAACTACTATAATTATACCTATAATACTAAATACTATATACCCTACTCTATACTCATTATACTACTAAGACCTACCATAATATAATACGTATATACGTATATACTTATTATATATATAACTATATACTACTATATATACCTACATACTATGTACATATATACCACTATACTAATACTATACATATATATATAATACTACTATTATATCATATATATAATTATATATATACGTATATCATATATTATATATACTATACAATCTAATATACTATACTATAATACATAATATATATAATACTACTCAATATTCTATATTGAGTCGAAATGTCACTCGGCAGTGCTGTTACGCGCGGCTAGGAAACCACCCAGAAGGGAGGCCAACGAAAGCGAGACAGCAGCGCCAGGAAGGACCTGCCCAGCAAGAGTGCCTTTGAAAATCTGAAAGGAATATATATTGGAGACAGCCAGGCCTGCAAATCTGAGAAGATTACTAAAGAAGTACTCTGGGAATTGTTCTTAAGAGAGCTAACTCTCTACGGCCGTTTTTACACGTTTCCCTATCTAGTTAATACGGAAACAATTTATGTTAACAGCATTCAAAATCCCTTCAAAATTTAAATTTATTTTTAAATTTATTTTCATCTACTAAAAGCACAGCCTTCTGGCTTCTCCCTAACGGAGCAACGACTGTCCTGACGCCACCGCGTGCTACGCACAACGCAGCAGGGCTCGCTTCGCTCGCCCGAGGAAACCAAGCCCAAAAAACAAAATGATGACAAAAAATTGAATTGAAAACCGCCTTACGTTTCGTGCCTGTTTATTTTTAATATGCTATAGATAAAAAAGCAAAAGTAAAAAAAATTTATTTAATAACAACTTTTCATTAAGAATACAGGAAATCAAAATGTGGCCGGAACCGGTAATGGCGAAAGCGATGCGACAAGTTTCAAAAATATGCTGCTCCACATCACTCAAACAAATCGATTATGAATTGCGAACGTTTTTTTTGCAGCTCTTAAAATTAATACGATATATCGATCAAGGATGGGAGGCCAGCCCAACATATTTTCTACAACATTTCTTTTAATAAAATGAAATGCAATGGAATGCAAAATCAATACAGAAAACTCAAAAATCTTTGAAAACTTTATTACTCATAGATCATTTACACTATGTTTAAATGCTATGAAAAGTGAAGCTTCGCGTTAGCGACTTCGCTCAAGTTTCAGAAGAATAATTTCATCAATCTCTTCCGACCTGCTTGCAAGAGGTTGAAAACCCCCCTTCTATCATTCTCTTCTTTTCATCAATGGGGCATGATTAAGTCTTAAAAACTTATTTCAGCCACCAGCACCACCGCTCGCTGCCTATGCGCGGAATATGCGCGATGCTTTGTGTAAGAAAAAGTACGGTAAAGCGAAATATACGAGATACATACCTCTATATAAACCTATATATATATATATATATATATAGATTTATATTATATATAATATATATCATATATATATAATATATATATATACTATATATTATTATATACTAATATATATACTATCCTAATAGCAGCTGTTGCTTGTGCGCGCCCTACGGCCCCGGGATGAAGTCTACTGGTTCTTCAACCTCTTCAATCCAACAATTCTTTTTATAAAGCCTTCTCATACTTTTTCGTATTTATCTTAGGACAGCCTCACTCTTATTCTACAGCTGCTGCAGTTGACACTGCGCTTCTTCCAAACTCTATAGTCGTATGCTTCATTCAATAAGGAGAGTTTGCTTAGCCTGTCTGTAAAACCATTCAATCTCTTGCTGTGTTCATTTACATTTAGTAGCAGAATATCAAGAATCTTTCAGTTGACCTTAGTCGTTGATTAGAAACAAAGTCATTTAGGTGAATTTAGTTGTTGATTAGGAAGGTAATTTAATTCAATTAGCTAATTCAAGTTAATTTAGTCGCAGATTATTTGGATGAATTAGTCATTCAGAAGAGCTTAGTCGTTGATTGGTGAGAAAGTCACTTAGATGAATTTAGAAGTATAATGGCAAGAAAGTCATTTTGATGAATTCAATCGCAGGATATCAATAATGGTCATTCAGATATATTTATTCAATCATTATATATATATATATATATATATATATATTATATATATATATATATATATATATATATATATATATATATATATATATATATATATATATATATATATATATATATATATTAGCAAGAAAGTCATTCTTATTAATTTATTCGTTTATTAATAAGAAAGTTAGTCATATGAATTTGATAATAGAATTAAAGGAAAAAAATAGTCATTCAAATGAATTTATTCGTTGATTAGCAAGAAAATAATTCAGATGAATTTGGTCGTCGATTAATTCATTCAGATAAATTTAGTTGTTTATTAGTAGATAGACATTTTAATTAAACGGAATATATATTATCTTCAATTATAAATTTCCATTATTTTACATTCCGTTTTACATTTTGTTAATAAGAGTAGAAGAATTGAAAATATTTTGAGACATTTTAAGTTCTACAAACTTATCGAAAGTCTGAATTCATTTCTTTCCTTTAATTTAAACTTAGCCAAAAAAGTTTACCAAATTAATTCTCAATAGAGGATAAAGTTTTTATTTTACGTCATGTTTAAATAATTTGTATTCATTGAATAAAAAGTTATTATTCAGTATTCATGAGAAATACGAGTATTTGACGGGAAAATCTTTTGCTTCAAAAGGAAAAGTTTGATTAAATGAAAATAAATTCTGTGAATTTTAAAGAGAATTTATTTTAATGGCACAATCAATGTATAATTCAAAGTTTAGTTTCTTGTAGCGCTTTTTGGGTATGAAATTATTTCCTTGTTTATCTAAGGTCTGGCGATTATTAGCTACATTTTTGTAGGAATCTTCTCAGCAAATATAAAAATAACTTCTATTTTTTCTCCATATGAGCTGAATTTCATACAAATTATATTAAAAACAATTGGATCTGACACTCTGGGAACAGTACCAGCACGGATTTCTCCTCCACTTCAAAGTTTAATAAGAATTACAACTCGGGATCAGTTTCATTTACAACTTTTATAATATTTTCTTTCAACCCCTATTTCATAACATCTTTCATATGTATCCAACTCTCATTTTTATATGCATCCAACTCTAACTCCGGTAGCTCTTCCTCCAGCTCTACACTCCTGCTTAGATCGTCTGGTTCTGGTTCCACACCCCTGTATACAGCATTTGGTTTCGATTCCACACATCTACTTAGAACAACTAGTTCTGGCTCTACGCCTCTACTTCTACATATATATATATATATATATATATATATATATATATATATATATATATATATATATATATATATATATATATATATATATCTCCCAAACTTTGTTCTGGGATAAATGCTAATGATGCCTTGGGGTTACTTGCGCAAACAAACAACAAATCTTTTCCAATAAATTTTATTTTCAAACCTCAACCTCGATTGCCTAAAAAGTACAAAAAAAAAATGAAATCAATAATAGACAAAAAAAAAATATAAATAGTGAAATATACATAAGGTTTCATAAAAACTCAAAAATTAATAGGCACACCGCTCAAAAAAACTTTATATACCCTACAAAAATATTACAGTATGGACATGGTGGATATATGATTTTCAGCCACCTATAATACACAAATTGAACTACATTCATAGCTATCAACACACAAATTTTCAAATCCATGAAAAGTTATAAATAAAAATTTGAGGAACAAAAATACCGTACTCAAAAAAAATAAAAATATAAGAAACCCAAATTTTACTAATGATAAATTAAAGAAAGGATTTACCAAAACAGAACATACATAAAAACTGAGGACCAAAATGACGGTCCTTTATAACACTGTTAAAAAAAACACCTGTTGTAATCAACATAAAATAAATTCCCAAAAATAAATTATTCATGGGTTATGAACATTACCTAGATAGGACCGAATTACCGGGTCCATTCCAAAAATGCTGAAAAAAATTGTGAAAGAACAACATGTTCAAAAATATAAATAAAACTTACATAACATAATCCCTCATATACGATGAGAAAAATCTTAAACATATAATCGTAACATTACTCTCAAAAATACCGGAGAGAAAACAAAAAAGTATTAAAAATATAAATGGAGAGAAAACAAAAAAATGTATTCAGAACATCCTCTCAAAAATACCGGAGAGTAAAACTTAAATGTATTCAGAACGTATCTCTCAAAAATACCGGAGAGATAACTAAAAAACATTCAGAGCATCCTCTCAAAAATACCTGAGAGAAAACAAAATGTATTCAGAAATAATGCATCTCTCAAAAACTCAGAGAGAAATAAAAAAATTTTAAAATAATACACACTAGAAATTTATAAAAATATTTCAAAGAAAAAGCGTACCACCTAAAAACATAAATTGATTTCCTAATATACATTCAAAAATAATAATAATAACCTCCTGAAAACTTATAGAAAATACAATATTAAAAATATTTCAAAGAAAAAGAATATCATCCTAAAGACATAAAATGATTGCATAATATACATTCAAAAATAATAATAACCTCCCAAATCCACCAATTTGGCCTAGTCAAAATAATGATATATATATATATATATATATATATATATATATATATATATATAGTTAGTATATATATATATATATATATATATATATATATATATATATATATATATATATATATATATATATATATATATATATATATATGATACCCAAACCATCCACATGCATTAATAACTAATTTATGGTCACACATGCAGTCTAACATTAATAACTACTGTAACTAAAAACCTGCCAATTTGGCTTCGTCTAAATATATTATATGATACCCAACCCATCCATATACCTATCCAACCCTTTCTTAAATGTTGCAATCGAGTCACACTCAACAACCTCCTGTAGCAGACCATTCCAAAATTTAACAACCCTATTACTGAATGCATGCTTTC
>JABUQX010133016.1:17500-19347 GCA_015478945.1 Trachelipus rathkii | reverse complement strand
ATTTTCGTATCTAGGAATAAAACTTAGCATGTCTTTTCATCAATCTGGAAAAGTTCAAAATGCAAATGAGCCAATTTAGGATATATTAGAGATAGAGTTAATGTAAAGATAAATATTAAAGAAATGATAAATTAATCAAACACTTTTGGAATATTTTATCAGAGTGAAATCAACTAACATTAATATTATAGCTTTTATTTCATTTTTATGGTTAATGAGTTTTTAAAATCTGAACCAGAAATATATATATATATATATATAATATATATTTTATATAATATATTAAATATATATAATAATATAGTATATATATTATAATATTATATATATATATATAGTATATATATATATATATGATATTAGTATATATAGTATATATATATATTATAAAGTATATGTAATTATTTCGCAAAAATAACTGCCGTCTAAAACAGTTTTTATAAAAATCAAAGCAGACTCGACTATAAAAATAGTAATGAAGAATAAAAAAAAATTATTTGGCGGTCTCTTTAGGAAAAGTTACAAATCTCAAAAGTTTAGAATAATCCATAAGGTTTTCTATATCTAGAAACTGTGCGAAATTTTCGTTTTATCGCAATTTACAATTTTTAACGGTTTTGGAATATATAATATAAGTTAAGACTATGACCCACAGAAACCATAGTGTAAAAAGCGAAATAGTAAAACAGAAATCTATTCCGTAATATATATCCAAAAATTTAAGCATATTTTATCAAGTTTTAATTATTAACGGTTTTGGATATATATATATTTTAATATATATATAATATTTATATATATATATATATATATATGTATCAGCCCATTTAGTTGATAATAATATATGTATATTAATCATATATATATATATTATAATTATATTATATATATAATAAAATATTATAATTATTTATATATATATATATACTAACTTATATATTTCCCTTATGAGATTTTGTATATTACATGATATATATATATTATAATATATCATTCATATATATATATATATATCATAATAATATATTATATATATACTATTATATATATATATATAGTAAATAATATATCTATATATATATTATCTTTTTATATATTCACGGCTTTATAGGGGGCTCGAGCCGAACGGGGAACAGATGGGGGGACGTTTCCATTACCCGTAGGGAGGGCGGAGGAACCCCCGACAATCCCAAATTACCAAAGAGGCGGGGGTTTCGGAGACCCCCCCGGAAGGGGGGAAATAGTCCATACCTGTCGTTCCCCGGGGCCGAGACCGCCACCTGTCACGGAGGCGGTCTACCCATTTGGGGGTACCCATTAGTTTTGTTTAAAAAAACAACATTATTTTTTACTAATGGGTACCCTAAGGGTTGACCGCCCCGAAGCAGGAGTCGGGTCTCTAGGCTCCGGGGGAAACGACAGGGTAGGATCTATTTCGCCCCCTAACGGGTATTGGAAATAGTTCCCTTAGTTCCCCGTCGGCCGAGCCCCTATTAAAGCGTGAAGATAATATATATATAAGTGATAATATATATTATATATTAATCCTATATATAATTATATATATATAGTATATGTAAGTATATATATATAGTATAGTATATATATAATCACTAATGGGCTGATATATATATAGTATATATTATTATATATATATATATATATCATATATATATATTATTATATAAATATAAAATATATTATGACATATATATATTATTATATATTTCACTATAGCGAATATATATATATTATATATTATTTTATATTATATATATATATTATATTAATAATATATTAATATATTCTATATATAATAATATATAATTATCAAACCGTTAAACAAT
>JABUQX010133016.1:0-12500 GCA_015478945.1 Trachelipus rathkii | reverse complement strand
TGTCAGCATGCGAACGGCGAATATGAATATTATAGTGTTCACAAACTATCCGCAGAGTGCCTCTATTATTAATCTATTCAGTACACATGTATCGACATTCATCGTCTTGACACTCAATATATTTATTATTTAATATATTCTTATATTAAAATATCTCTTGTCTTTTTAGATACCTAATATGTAATCGTTACATTTACATAAAATAGATATACATATAAAGTATAAGACTTTTTGACTATATACATAATAGCCAGCTTATATACCGACGGGTGCGCTCACGGTATACCTAGTTTCATAGTACTATAATTATACTATAAAATTATCCATAGTACTCATCTTGACATGTTAATGATATATTATTTATTTAATTACGTAAATAATACGTTTCTCACGAGTCGATTTATTGAACTACTAATAAAATGTAGTGAATATATATGACATTAGCTATAGTATAAATTACTTACTATGGGTAGCTTATATGTGAGATAGATAACTAGCAGCTTTATTACTTACTATTAATATATCATTGTTACTATTTATAACATAGTATGTGATAGTCTACTCTCACAGATAAGGTATAGTTCTGTCATTACTTATGTCATATAATCACTATACTGAGTTAGTAGCTCTTAGTTCTAAAATAGCCAAATATATTTGGATTATAAGCGGGTGATCTAAATATATGAAAGAGAGTTAGTTTAAAGATTGACAGTAATAAGTGAATGATATCATTATATTATAACTATAATATGACTGAGTATGAGCGTATTTATGCACTAGTAAGCCCTGAGGTGCCTAGTCTACGGTAGTAGATGAGGTAGTGAGTATTACTGGCTAAATATATAATATACCCTGAGGTTAAAAATCATATAAGGAATACGCTTTATCGATTAGAATTAAAAATAGTGACAAATCTCATAGCTGAGTCATGGTGAATCTATATTTGTCCTAGAATAATACTATAGGAATATATTTTAGATGTCCTGGAGAAACTGAGCCCTATAGACGAGTACCGCTTAGTTCATGATAGATTACAGACTTAGTCAATAATTATATTGACTAGTCATAAACAGATCAATTCTATATGACATTGGCTGTACTTATCACAATAAGGGAGGGGCAGGAGTGTTTACCACTGTAGTCGTCCTTAACATTCTCTAAAGCATACTGGCCGGCACCACTCAATGGACGGACCACCACAATCGCATTACCAGAAGCTGGCTTATTAGCTCTGGTACGAGTCACAAGGTGGAAAAGGGAAGATATAGAGAAGTCGGTTCAGGAGGGCATGTGCGCGAGAATATTACGATATCAGTGATATATGTGTTGGAAGGGGTTGGTTATTTGGTAGAATATATACTTGACTAAAAAAAGATGAGTACGAATATCAAATCGTATTAGAGTAATATATAGTATAGGTATAGAGATTATAATATAATTAATCGTATTACATAACATATGTAATAAGGAATATAGTATAATATTAACTTGATGAATAATAAGATATATAGTTAATATAGTAATATAATATATTTTATATTAGTATATGTATTATATATATGCATATATATATATATACTATCATACGTAATAATGTTGCTAGAAATATAGTGCATCTGATCAATGTGAATTTTGTTTGATTGAAACTCAAAAAGACCTTTCCCCTTTTGCTCCGAATCTTCAAAAGTCCGCATGATTGAAGTAAGCTATTAGGACCGAGGGAACAGGAATCTGCGAGTGAATTGTTAAGGAGATAAAGTAAATTCCTGTTGACTGAGGGAAAAGGGAAATTTGTTTCAGGTTTCAATTTATAATTTCCGTGGTTTGTACTCATTCATAAAATTGCCATTTTAGAAAGTTGAAACATATAAATTGTGGGGTACTTTCTCTCGTATCAATTCTCAATAAGAATGAAATTGTTTTCCAAGGAACGCGAGAAAGACAAACAGTGTAAAGTGGCGAATATAACTGCAATACTTGAATAGTTTAAGGGTTAAAGTAATTTATATGTTTATAAACTCTTAAAATTAGAAAAAGAGATTTTGACCGTATGTTTCTGAGTCGTAAAATTTATTAGGTGTTTTAGTTTAATTAATAGATGATAATAATAGATGGGATCATTAAATTATAGCACTATACGCCGAATTTCATGATATTATACTGAAAGGTTAGAAATAATAGTTGAACATAAAAAAATGAAAAGTTATGAAACTCTAGCGGATCCCCCCAATATACCGAATGATATTAGTATATATATATATATATATTATATATATATATATTAATATAGTATAATATATATTATATATATATATAATATATAATATACTAATATAGTATATAATATATAGTATATATATATTATATAATATATATGAGTATATATTATATATATAATCATTAATCAAAAGCACGGAAAATGCGAAGTTTTTCAAACAGATTTTGGGTCTCAAGGAAATAAATGATTTATAGAACAAGTTCGTTATTCGTGTAAAAGTTTGCCCAAAACACTTTTATATTCCTAATATTATATATAATATATTATATATTTATATAATATATAATATAATATATATATATATATATATAGTATAATATATAGTTATTATATATATTATGATATATATTATTAAATATATATATATATATTATATATATATATTTAATATACTTATATATATATGATAATATATTATAATATATTTAATATATTATATATATATATATATATTATTATATAATATATATATATATATACTAATATATATTTAGTGAATAATTTATATGGGTAATATCGATACATAGTACATATATATATATTATGATATATTATAATATATTATTTTTACCAACCTTTATCACATAAAACCTAAAACGAGAGATATTTATTTTAAAAAGCTGTGTAATAAAATTTTATTTCGGTATTTCTTTTTCTGTTTCAAACAGAAAAATTAAACGTTGAATTTCGAAAACTCATCGTAAGAAACGAGTCTGGGACGATTTCAGAGGCTTCAAAATAAACAAAGTAGAAGTAAAAAAAGAAGGCCAAAATAGTTCTGATCGGGGATTAGCCCCAATGGATTGACAGGAAAAGGTGGACACAACCAAAAAATATTGATCCTGTACAGGCGCCAAACGCAGGCGTTAGTTAGGTTAGCGATTAGGTTAGGCTTATGGTACGGTTAGGTTGGTTAGGGTTAGGTTTAGGTTAGTTAGGTTAGGTTAGGTTAAGTTAAGTTGTTAGGTTAGGTTAGGTTGTATAGTTAAAGGATGATTAAGTTAAGTTAAGGTAATAAGTTATAGTGAAGTTCAAGTTAAAGTTAGAGTTATGAGTTTAGAGTTGGAATTCGTTAGAGGAAACTCTAATAGGTACCAATTCTGTTTTTTTATTTAAACAAGTGTCGACTACATTTTGTATAGGGTCGTTCTGAGACCTCAAATACCTCTTTTGGAATGGTAGCTGAATACACAAATCTGAGCTGCCAAAATTTTTAACAACCGATTTTCTGCTTTGTTATAAAAGTTAACTGCCGGTTCGTTTCTAATGATTAGTAATGGATATAATGAGGAGCATGACGACCGTAATTTCGCATTGCTCCAAAAAAAATTAATTCGGTTCGCGAGAACCGGCTGTGAACTGTATCCAGCTCATCAATAAAGAACCCAGTTGTAGCGAGCGATATTTGTTTGGCTAATGGTAAAGGGTTATTGAGCTCACCGTGTTTTAAGGCGCCGTCTGAAGCTAGTACCTAATGGTCGAAAGGTCAAATGACCTAACCTAACCTAACCTAACTAACTAACCTAACCTAACTACCTACGTAACGGTAACGTACGTTAACGTACGTAACGTACCAGTAACCTAACCAGAACCTAAGCCTAAACTTAACCTAACCTAAACCCAACCATAACCTAACTAACGTCGTACGTACGTACGCCGTAACGTAAACGTAAACGTACTAACCTAAACCTAACCTATACCTAACCTACCTACCTAACTAACCTCAATAAACGTACGTACGTAACGTATGAAGTAGTCACAACGTACCTAACGCTACCTAACTACTAACCTAACCTCAACCCTAACCTACGTAACTCTAATACCTAAGGCGGGTGTGCGGGTAAATTCTTTTTGAATAACTAGCGTCCGACATGTTGAACCTGTCGACCATCTTCGGAGCTAGTCCCTCAGCCGTCTTGAGGTCTCTCTTACGGATCCTTAGAGGAACCTCTTTATAATGCTCATTATAAGTATATTATAATATTATATATATATATATATATATATATATAATATATATACCTATAACATTATATAATATATATTATTATCATATAATATAATAGATGGCAATATATATATATATATATATTACATATATTATATATATTATAATATATATACATTAGTTATACTATTATATTATTTACATATACTAATAGTAATATGTATAATATATTATATAATATTATATATATTCTATATTTATATATATATATATATTATATATTTATATATATTAACTATATATATTAATAATATGATATCAAGTATAATATAGTATGTACATTATATACTATATATATATATATATATATATAGAATAATAGTATACATATATATATATATGTCATTTATTTATAATATTTATATATATCTAATAATATATATAGGTAATATATACAAATAATATATATATACTTATATATATATTATATACTATATATTATATATGTATCATATATTTTATATAAAAGTATATATATTAAATATATAATATAAATATTATATAATAGTATATTATATATTATATAATATTATTATAGATATATATATGGAATATATATATATATCATATTATATATATTTAATATATATATATATATATTATATATATATTATATATAGTATATATATAGTATAGAATAATATATATATATATATATAATATATATTTATATAATATATATATAAATAGTATTATATGTACTAGTATACTACACTATATATATTATAGTATAGTATATAATTATATATATATAATATATATATTATATATATATTATATTATATATAGATATATTAAATATATATATATGATGATATAATATATATATATATAGTATATATAAATATTAATATATATATATATAGATATAAGCATATATAGTATATGATATAGTATAGCTATAATTTATAATACGAGTATAATTATATATATATAGTTATATATATATTTATATATATTATAATATATAATATATATATATATATACTATTATCGTTCCGGGCTTCTATTTTTTGGAAAACGACATTTAATAAATAAAAAGGAAGCACCGAAAAGTCTGAACATCCACGAGATAAAACTTTATTCAACGTTTCGGAAACAAGCTGTTCCCATCCTCAGGACAAAAAACTATAATAAAACATATAAATAACAAATAAAATTCAGAACATAAAATAACATAATATAATATAATAATAATAATAATATAATAATATAATAATATAATATAATAATAATAGATAATAATATAAATAAATTAATATAATAATATAATAATAATAATAATATCAATAATAATAATAATAAGATAATAATATAAAAATAATAATAATAATATTAATAAATGATGGTAAACAACAACTAGACAGCCGCAAACTAATGTAAAGGAAGTTTACTAATAATTGTACATTATATCCATGGGATGCAAATTACAAAATATTGAATGAATGGTGACAATAAATTCAGATGAACAAACTAAACTCAAAAGTGAAATAAAAAATTAAAAAAAATAAAAAAATAAAATAAATAATCAGACCCTCTTAATCACTCCCATTTTCAATATACTCGCACAACAACCGTCGATAAAACCAACTACATATTTTGAATCTTTGTGTCATAATAATACTTCAAGACTAGTCTCAATAAACGACAGTGGTGCCATTTAAATCTACATTATCTAATGAGGTCTCGATTTCTGTTCGTCTCAAAACCTAAATCATTTCAACCTTGATTAAGTAAGTTTAAATTTTTATTTAACTATATGGTTATCTGCCTGACACTTGCATTGAATATTCAGCTTAATTTCGATTGCTGATGGGGTGTATGACTCATATTTATAACTGTTAATTATTTTTTCAATCGGTTTTTTTTATTAGTTTAATCAATTTTCCATTTTATTTTTAGTTTTTATTTTTATTTTTATTTTTTCTATTCATTTTGAGTTTGTTTTTGTTTCATTCTGTAATTTTTTGTTCACCATCTTTCCATTGTATGGTTATTTTGGCATCCCATGGATAATTATTGTCAATTTTAAGTAAGACTTTCCTTTACATTGTTTGCGCTGTCTATAGTTTGTGTTTCACCGAACCACACATTTATATAATTATTATTTATTCAATTATTGTTAATATATTATTATTATTATTATTATTTATTATTATTATTATTATTTTTTTTTTTTTTTTTTATTATAGTTACTATTATTATTATTATTATTATTATTATTATTAATGTATTATTATTATTATTATTATTATTATTATTATTATTATTATTATTATTATATTACTGTTATTATTATTATTATTATTATTATTATTATAATGTTTTATTATAGTTTTGTATCCTGAGGATGGGAACAGCTTGTTTCCGAAACGTTGATTAAAGTTTTACGGTTGGGATGTTCAGACTTTTGGTGCTCCTTTTTATTATATATATATACTATAAATATATTTATAATATATAAATTATTATATTATATAATATATTATATAATATATATATATATATATAATATCTTATATTTATATATATATATATAAATATATATATATATAAATAACTATATATATATATATAGTATGATATTTATATATATATATATATATATATATAGTATATATATATATATATAATATATATATATATATATACTATATATATATATTATATAGGTTATATATATATATATATATAATACATATGTAAATATCATATATATATATATATACATATGTATATATACATATGTATATATAATATATAAGTATATAATATATAGTATAATATATATAATAATATATATATATATATATATATAATATATATATATGGGTATATAATCATATGTATATATATCATATGTTAATCTTGTATATATATATTATACTATATAATATATAATAATATTATATATATATATATATATAGTATCAATATATATATATATATAGGTATATATATAATATATCTAGTATATATATATATATATATATATATATATTATATAAACGTATATATATATATGATATATATATATACTATATTATAATATATATATATGATATATATTATCATATATATTATATATATATATATATATACTATATATATATATTAAATATATATATATATATACATATATATATATATAAGTATATATAACTATATGGATATATATATATAATATATTATAATATATACATATATATTATATATTAAGTATATAGTATATATTTTAGTTAGGGTTAAAGTTAAGGGTTAGAGTTAGTTAAGTTAAGTTAAGTTGGATTCGTTAGAGAAACTCTAAATAACCAGATTTTTTTTTTTTTTAAAATGTCGACCATTTTGGTATAGGGTCGTTCTAACCTCAAATACCTCTTTTGGAATGGTAGCTGTATACACAAATCTGAGCTGCCAAAATTTTTAACAACGCGATTTTTTTTGCTTCTGTTATACAAAGTTAACTGCCGGTTCGTTTCTATGATTAATGAATAAATGAGAGAGATGACGACCGATTCGCATTCTCCAAAAAAAAAATTAATTATCGGTTCGCGAGAACCGGTGTGAACTGACTCCAGCTCATCATAAGTTGTACAGCGATATTTTGGCATAATGGTAGGTTAATTGGCTCACGTGTTTTAAGGCGCCGTCTGAATCTAGTACCTAATGGTCGAAAGGTCAAATGACCTAACCTAACGTAACGTATTTGTTAGAACACACATAACACACCCGCACACACACGACAGCCAGACACACAAACACCACACACACACACTTCACTCCACACCACTCGTCCACTCGAACTTATTGACACACATCACTATGACACTTACATATATCCACTTACACAGACACACAGACACACAAGCACACACAAGCACACAACAGATTCTTACACTCACACAGATTACTTACACTCACACACAGATTTACGTTAACACTCAGCACAAGACTATTACTTACACTCCACACACAGACTTTAGCTCTTACACTACAAGGACCATTTACTCTACACAAACACAGATTTACTGTACACACAAGATGTACTTACAGTCACAACAGACTTTACTTACAACACACACACACACACACGCACACTCACTTCATATACCTATAATTTATTAAAACATTTTATGTTCTTAATAAATTTCAATTTATGACATTGACCAATATAAACTAAAATTATTTCAAATTCTCTAAAACTCTTAATAAATCAATCAAATAGCAAAAATGATTTTTAAACTGTATACTTTTGTTTATAAATTTATTATATAATTCAAGTTTTAAAATAACTTTACTAAAAATTTTATGAAAATTTTATTTGTAAAAAACTTATTTTACGTACCTTAAAGCAATAAAGCACAGTAAATCAGTAAGGCCAGCCCTAGCACCCCTCTACACCAAGCTATGCCACGTGTTGTTCTATTGACTTACTGCTTTACATCATCTTACCATGCAATAACAGATAAAATACAAAATAAGATTCTTTCTCTGTAAACATAACATGGTTATTTATTAAAATCCATCTAAAGTCTTTTATTTAAAACATAACTAATCATATCATCACTTACTTTATAATTAATTCGCTCGATGTTAACTAAAAATATTATCCAAAGTTTTTAAAGTATTCGGATTTTCTTATCATTATCTATTATTATCTTATTATTATATTTATTTTATTATTATTATATTATTTTATTATTATCTAGGCAAAGAGATCCAACAAGAGAAAACACAACAACCCGCGAACTCGTTACAGATACGAAACTAACCTCTCTCTCTCTCTTTGTAAAATGGATTGAAATAACTACTTTCCATAAATTTGGGATAAACCTTTTCGTACCCCGAGGCGATTTATTTTCACTGAATTCCAGGTCAAAAATATATTTCAAACTGACCTTTTTCCTGTCTAAATGTGGTGCACAGAACTACGATTGCCTTAATTTTGGCCCTAAATTTTGGGATATCCTTTTTGTATCACATGCGCGATTTCAAGCCTATACCAGGCAAAAGTAATTCCAGGTACTAACAAGAATCGAGAATTCAATGTTATTATTTATAAATATTTCAAAACGTGAACATTGCGGATCGTAAGATCCTTTGACTCAGGTGAAGAAGGGAAATGTTTACCTTCTGTGAGTGGACGGGAGCTACATCCTTATTCTATATGACCTATCGATTGTTGATTGGATCCGAGACATTATTTTATCGCTTTGGTGTTTAAGGTATGAAAAACATGTGTGTGTGTATAAGTTGAGCCCAAGTTTCGTTTATTTAAAACTCTTTAACATACATGTAAATCTTTATTTAAGAAAGTAAATAAAAGTTGTGAGATAATAAAAACTTTAAGCTTACTATAATTAGAAATTTAATATCAAAAACTTTTTATTTTATTTACTATATAGTATACTACTATATATATTATTATATAACTATATATTATATATATAATATATCTATATATATATATAATATATATATATATTATACATAATATAATATTTATATAATATATATATATATATATATAATATAATATATATATATAAGGCATAACAATTAAAATAATATGACGAAGACGTGTTTAAATTTATTTCTTAAGAATATATAAAATATAAACAATAAAGTTATATTAATACGTCCGACATAACATTTTACACATGACTGTTTATAACATAATTTTATACTTAAATTCTGTTAAAATCTTTGCAAATATGCCCAAGCATTTGATATCATTTCTATATGAATATACGTTTCGTTGTCTCAGTAATACGCTTAGCAGTTAACTACCATAACGGTAAAAAAGTTTCCCGCTCAGATATAGTCACTAGTATAAGTTACATTCTCGGCTTCACCTGCATTAAAGTACCTTTCTTGCCACATCTGTTTTCTAAGTAGATAATGAATTTCTGTACGTATATAGAACTTCGGAAGCGATCGATGATGCGCGGGATCATCGATCAGGGTTTTCTTAACATGCGTAGAATTCTTGGCTCTTATAGACCATGTACATGAATTACGGTTACTAATAGAATCACAGCAATCATGTCTTTTCATCTTTTGCCATTAACAATTCCGCTAACGTAACCTCTAACATATAATTTCAGCTGCATTACGGCCTGAAATGCTAGACCAACATGAATGTAGGTTACAAATACGGATTGTTTCACTTATTTCATCTCCCATATCTAACTTCCAGCTGATATATGGTTTGATGTTTATTAAAATGAATGACCGTAAGTTGCTTATACGCTGCGCTCTTACTATCGCCAAGGCTAGATACACTGCTGTCGCGTTAAAAGTTTTAAAGCTGCGTCTTGCGTATTAAAGTATTACTGAAGCCACTCTTGCCAGTGTGATTACATATACAAAGTAAGTTCCATCTGGGACTCAGCGAAAAGTAGCTTGGTATTTATAACATGGGATTGAGGTTAGCACACTGAAAAGATTCAAATTCCATCGGGCTTTATCTTTTATATAAGAATGCAAACACCTAGCTTCCGGAGGATTCTTGATTCCCATTGGGACCAATGTCATTGTATTGAGCTATCACCTGTTTAAGGTGAATCTGATATACACTTAGGTTAAAATAGAACACTTTTATTACAAATCCAGAGAACTTTGGTGCTTGCACCGCTAACAGCCAAAACGCAGTGATGGATTTAAATGGTTTTTTGTCATAAAACAATGGCGTCAACTACTGCATTCTGATTTTCATCCAGATCAGAGTTTGCTCAGGATTATGAAACCGAACGTTTTCCAAGTGCCTTAAATCTAGACCAACCGATAAAAATTAATTCCTCGAACCATCACTACGAAGTTCATATAGAGATAAGGATTACTCCCGTCCACTCACGAAGAATAAGAAGTACAACATTTCCTTCTTACCATAGAATAAAGAATGGAGTTTAGTGAGTTTGTTTGAATATAATTTATTCAAAATACATAACAATGATTCTCGATTCTTGCCTATACTGGAATTACCTTTTGACCCTGGTAGTTAGGCTTAAATCACCGCACTGTGAGTACAAAAAGGCGTATCGCTAAATTTTGGCCAAATCAGCCTAACGTAGTTGATTGGAGCAGCATTTTACAGAAAAGGTTCAGCTATGAAGAATATATTTTAGACCTGCGGAATTTAAGGCCTGAAATCGCCTCGGAGAACAACAAAGGTTGCTATCCAAATTTATGCGCTAAAGTTAGTCTTATTTCAATCCATTTTACAGAGGAGAGTGAGGCTCAGTTTGCTAATCGTGTAACCGAGTGCGGCTTGTTGTTTCCTCGTGTTGGATCTGTCAATGTACATAGATTAAATTAATATATAAGTAATAATAATGAATAGATAATAATATAAAGAAAACCATACTAAGTAAAAATACGGACGATAGTAAGAAACTACGGACGAAGTTAATAACTACTAGAAAAATACGTTATTTTGGAAAACTTTGAAAAATTTTTAGTACATCAGGCGAATATATAGAATTGTAACGTGAACTTAATTCGTTTATTTTTAAATAAAAAACTTAGAATGATTTAATACAATACGATGTTATGTGTTAGCAGAGAAGACCTTATTTTGTTATTTTATATACTATTGACATGAGGTAAAGATTGATGTAAACGAACAGAGGTAGTCAATAGACGAACGTTGCATAGCTGTGAGAGAGGGGCGCTAGGGGCTGGCCTTACTGATCTACTGATTTACTGCTTTAAGGTCACCTAAATGGTAAATTAAGAAATAGAATTGAATTGCAATTATAGCTATACGGTTTTCTCAATTAGTTATAAAATTATATAAAACAAAAAGTATATTACCTCTACATTCATAAAATCTTTTTCAAATGTAATGATGCAACAGACTGAAGCAATAAGATACCTTTGAAACGTAATTCTTAGTCTATATTTGTTATGAGATAGGTATAAGAGTACTGCTTAATTAGCAACAATAGAATGTTTATAAAAAATTATAGTATATGCTGGACTGGTGTCGCCATGTGTGTGTGACTTGTGTGTATGTAAAGTAAATCTGTGTTGAACCTGTAAGTAACTGTGAGTAAGTAACATCGCTGTGTGTAGATAATCCCATTGTGTGTTGTAGACAATCTGGAGTAGGTAAAGTACACAATCTGTGTCGAGTTGAAAGGTTTAAATCCGATGTGAATTGAGTAAGTAAAATCCTGTGTGAGTGTAAGTAACATCCTGTCCCATGTGGTG
>JABUQX010133015.1:5000-19562 GCA_015478945.1 Trachelipus rathkii | reverse complement strand
ATACCCTAAACATACCTTTTATACAGGTTACTTTACAGATACTCCTTGGCTCATTTATTAAAACAACCATTCTGCATTTCATATATAAGTCCAGCCTCTATTAGCTTTATTTCAGGCTTCCAAACACTGATAGCTAACTTTTTCATAATTACACTGCTTCTTCTAATCCACTCTTTAAATCTTTTTCTGTCCACAGACCTCAAGCCCAATCCCCATCATATCGTATAGTTAAAACTTTTATTTGAAGTAACCTAGGTTGCAAAGAACCTTACACTTACTTATTAAAGTCAATTTTGGCTCACTATATCTGGGCCACCCAAGAAGGTTACAAATCATTTTGGAATCTTATGCACCTCACCCCACACTGAAAATAGGTGGGCGAAAACATGGTAGTAATATGTGCTATCTGCATAACTAGTAGTAGAAACCTGGCACAGTTTTAGAACAAGTTTCCTCGGCATAGTAATAGTAAGTCTAAAGACACCTTCATCAATTATTTTTACTAATTGTACTTATCAGCAAAAAAGATGTATAAATTTATAAAAAGGTTGAAAACTTGCACCAACATATGATAAACGATGCTACCTCTCCCTCTACCTCTAAGGAGACAAAGAAACCCTGAAAGGGGACACCCATGTGGATACCACTCTCATATTTTTATCCCAAATTTTGATATTTTATGTTTTGCCACCAGGAATGTATATATATAATATAAACAAAAATATTCATAGAAATAATTTATAATATCTATATATATATATATATATATATAGTATTAATTTATACTATCAGCCCTATATATATTACTATTAATATATATTATATATCTAGTATATACTATATCTAACATATATATCTTCTGAAAACTATATAAAACAAATATGTACTAAATAAAAGAGCTTTAGCTACAACAATTAATTAGATCATATATAAATATATAATATATATAACAATATACAATATATATACTATATACTCTAAAATATACTATATACAATTATCTATAATCATATAGTATATATATAAAAATGATAACACCTTCTAAAAATACAAATAACAATTATAATGAAGATAATATGGTATATTCTGGGTTAAAAGCACCCAATCGGCATAGCGTAAATACTTGGCCTTCACACGGGAGCGAAATTACACCATAGTTGCCACCAAACACCACAAAATAGCACTCCTTATAACCCGTGGAACAAGGCGTGCTAGACCAATTACCCACATATCCAAAGAAATGTCTAGGCCCTAGAGGTCCAGGCGAAACTCTCACAGACCCTGTACATACGCCCTAAAATATAGTTAAGTTCTAAGCGATCGTTTACCGTGATGTTAAAATACTCGCCCTCCAAATCGGTATCGCCATATTAGGCCCAGCAAATAGGTTAAGGTATTCAATAATTAACGATAATACATACTGTGTTAAGTTGACATAATGACATTTAATGACATTTTATAAATGAATTCTATTAGAGACAGTAAAGACCAGACACAGTCCGACATGTACCCACCAAATGTATTCAATCGGCTTTATATCATGAAGGTCAAAATTTCAGGCCTGCCAATGCTGACTACCCCTTTCAAATTCTAACCCAATAATCCTACTTAATCGTGAGACACTATATATTATATCTATATATATAATATATATTGTCCCACCAGTTACATAACCACAACGCAAACATGCTATCCTTAATGCAAAATCCTACAATAGCCAATTCACCTATAGGTAGAGTACTTGTCAAATATTTGTTGTAACCTACAAATCCCACCCAATTTGGCTTAGTCAAAGCTAATGAATTATATATAATATTTAAGATGATATCATGTAATAGCTTGATACTAAATATACCTGAAAATTTGATAGTATAGTATTTATATGTATGTATATATTATATATATTAGTCTATATATTATATATATTCATATATTCAATATATTTTAGTGTATATAGTTACAACATACAATATGACAATATAAAATAGAGAATAGTCTCATCCGAAGGTTTGTTTTTAGAATCTGAAAAGCGCAGAGTCGGAACCAGGAGAGCGAAGTAAGCTAATTAGTACGAGATCTCTGTCGAGCATTTGCAAAGGTGGCAACCTGGATATTTGATTTGGGTTGAACCCAGTCCGATGCGACCATGTCGCTCGACTTATACATTTGGTGAATTTCCGTCTAATCTACGAATCCCAACCAACCAATAAGTAGACTACCTGACCTAATGCACTACCAAGGCCAAGAGGAAACCCGACAACATATCCTAGATAGTAACAACTAACAACCTACAAACCTATTCTATAAGAAAAGGTCATAAGTAAGAAGATTTGGGAAATATAGGCCAGTTAGCTTAAACATCTCTGGGTGTAAAGGTTCTGGAAAAGTACTGAAAGTCATATTAGAGAAATATTTAGAAGATAACAAGGTATTGTACAACTCCCAGCACGGTTTCAGAAAGGGTTAGGTCATGTCAGACAAACCTTTTAGAATTTATGGAAAATACATTACTGACTGCATTGGGTGAGGAGAGATCCAGTTGATATTTATATTTAGACTTTAGTAAAGCTTTTGATAAGGTTCCCCACATAAGGCTGATGAAAAAGTTTTTGCAATGTGGTATAGGTGGAGTGGTACCATGGTTGGATTAAAAGTGGTTGTGGAATAGAAAACGTGTGTACAACTTAATGGGAATAAATCATCATGGGAAATAGTGAAGAGTTTTGGTGTCCCACAGGGTTCAGTGCTGGAGGCCACTATTTGTTTCCCATATATATAAATGATTTAGACCAGGGATTAAATGCAAGGTTTCTAAGTTTGCAGATGATACTAAAGTTGCCACCTCAGTTAGGAATAGTGCTGGAATGCATAAAGATTCAAAATGATCTTGATAAACTTCTTGGTGGTGGGCAGATAAGTGCAAATGAATTTTAATAGTAAAAAGTGTAAGGTTTCTCACCTAGGTTACTCAAAATAAAAGTTTTAACTCTACGATATGAATGGGGATTTGGCTTTTGAGTTGTGGACCAAGAAAAAGATTTA
Organism: Trachelipus rathkii; assembly: GCA_015478945.1. Classification (NCBI taxonomy): domain Eukaryota; kingdom Metazoa; phylum Arthropoda; class Malacostraca; order Isopoda; family Trachelipodidae; genus Trachelipus; species Trachelipus rathkii. The sequence goes on along the minus strand of JABUQX010133015.1, from coordinate 16,520 downwards.
GTGTGATTATAAGCAGTAATTTTGAAAGTAGCTAATCAGTGTTTGAAAGCTAGAAATAAACTAATAAGATGCTGGGCTTAATAAATCGCAAGTTGTTTATAAGAGCAAGCGAAGTATAAGTAAACTGTATTAATAGCTATGTTAGGGCCAGAATAGAGTATTGTGCACAAGTTTGGGCCCCTTATTTAAGAAGGGGGGAAAACTTTAAGGGATATGCTTAAGAGAGAGTGCAAAACGTAGAGCAAAAGGAATGATTTCTGGGTTTTGAGGGTAAAGAGCTATGAGGAGAGGCTTGAGGAGTTAGGAATGTTTTTCTGTAGAAAGGCATTTCTCAGAGGGGACATGATACAAAGTCTACAAAATATCATCTATTGCAAATACAGAGATTAATAAATTTTTCATAGTAAAACATGGAACAGGTGGACCAGGGGGCATAATAAGCAAATTAAGAAGAAAGCATGCCATCTGATATAAGAAAGCATTGCATTCAGTAATAGGGTTGTTAAATTTTGGAATAGTTTGCCAGAAGAGGTTGTTGTTGAGTGGACTCGATTGCAACATTTAAGAAAGGGTTAAATTCGTTTGGATGGTTTGGGAATCATATAATATATCTGACGTAAGGCAAATTGGCTGGTTTTTAGTTGTGATATAGTTATAGTTAGATGCATGTGTGACCATAACTTTAGTTATTAATGCATGTGGATGGTTTGGGTATTCATATCTATATATCGTTAGTTTTGACTAAGCCAAATTGGTGGATTTGTAGTTACAACAAAATTGACAAGCCTAGGGTGCTTTGTGGATTGCATGAGCATGTGGGTGGTGGTGTGGCTGGGCAGTCTCGATAGGCCCATGTTGCTTTTTACTGTCTCTATATTCTTTATGTCTTTATGTCTTTATGTCTGTATATATAAATATATATATGATATTAATATATATATTTATATGTATATATATATAATATATATATATATATAATATATATGTATACATATATTATACATATATATATATATATATATATATATATATATATATATATATAATATTATATATATATAATATATATATATATATTAAATAATATGTTATATATATGTATAATAGATATATTATATATATATATATATATATATATTATATATATATATATATATATATATATATACTAATATATATATATATATATATATATATATATATATATATATATATATATATATATATATATATATATATATATATTATATATATATAATATATATATATATAATATATATTATATATATATATATATATATATATATATATATATATATATATGATACCAAAACCATCCACATGCAATAATAACTAAGTTATGGTCAACAACATGTCATCTAACATTTAATTAACTACTATAATAAAAAACCCGCCAATTGGCTCGTCAATATTATTATATGATACCCAACCATCCATAAAGCGAATCTAACCCTTTCTTAAATGTTGCAACGAGTCCACACTCAGCAACCTCCTCTTGGCCAGACTACTTTCCAAAATTTAACACCTTATTACTGAATTGCATGCTTTCTTATATCAAGATGGCATGCTTTCTTCTTATTTTCTTATTTTGCCCCCTGCGTCACCTGTCCATGTTCTACTTATTGAAAAATTTATTTGCGTCTCTATGTATTATTCAATATAGATGTAAAATATTTCTTAAATAAGGGCCCAAACTTTGTGCACAATACTCTATTACTGGCCTAACATAGATATTATACAGTTTTACTTATTACTTCCTTGCTCTTGTAAAACAACATTGCGATTTATTATGCCCAGCATCTTATTAGCTTTATTTCTAGCTTCCAAACACTGATTAGCTACTTTCAAATTACTGCTTATAATCACACCTAAATCTTTTCTTGGTCCACAGACTCAAGCCAATATCCCCATTCATATCGTAGTTAAAACTTTTATTGAGTAACCTAGGTGAAGAACCTTACACTTTTTACTATTAAAATTCATTGCCACTTCTGCCCACCCAAGAAAGTTTATCAAATCATTTTGAATCTTTATGCATCCTTCACTATCCTAACTGAGGTGGCCACTTTAGTTAATCATCTGCAAACTTAAAAACCTTTTGCATTTAAGTCCCTGGTCTAAATTTTATTTTATATTATATGAGGAACCAATAGTGGCCCCAGCACTGAACCCTATGGTGGGACCACCACTCTTCACTATTTCCCATTGATGATTTATTCCCATTTAGTGTACACACTGTTTCTATTTCGCAACCACTCTTTAATCCCCCATGTACCACTCCACCTATTACCACATTGCAATAACTTCTCAGTAAGCCTTATGTGGGGAACCTTATCAAAAGCTCTACTAAATTCAAATATTACAATATCAACTGGATCTCATCGGTCAATGCAGTCAGTATTGTATTCCATAAATTCTAAAAAGGTTTGTGCTGACATGACCTACCCTTTTTGAAACCGGGCTGGGAGTCATACAATACCTTCTTATCTTCTAAATATTTCTCATATATGACCTTTTAGTAACTTTTCCAGAACCTTTACAACCAGAGAGGTTAAGCTAACTGGCCAAATTTTCAAATTCTTCCTTACTACCTCTCTTATAAAAACGGCACAACATATGCTGTTTTCCAGTCATCTGGTACCTCACCAAATGTTATAGATCGCTAAAAAATCAAATACAGTGCCTTTGCAATGCTGGTACTACCCACCAGAATTCTACCATATATCCCATCAGGCCCTGCAGCCTTACCTGGATCAATATGGTCTAATAAACGTTTAATATCTTTACATCAAAATCAAATTCTGTAAGTCTATTGTTACATGCATACAAGAAAAGAACTATTTAGTCTCCAAACTTTATCTAATCTTCTTCCTCTGTAAACACTTGATGAAGCAAAATAAGCATTTGAAAATGTTGACCATTTCCTTATCTGACTCACTAAATTTTCATCAATTTTATTGGACCAATTGTCCTTATTCTTACTTTTTAATTTATAAAGCAAAACTTCTTCAGTTCTTATTTACTATTCCTTGCTAATTAATTTCCTGCCTCTCTCTTTGCCTTTCTTATTTGGCTGGTTAAGTTCGTTTCTATTTTTCCAATAATTTCTAAATCATCTTCCCTATAACTACCTTTAATATTTTAAAACATCTAAGCTTTTCATTAATTTTATCTCTTATCTCTGTATTCCACCAAACAGGTTTTCTCTTCGCCACCCTAATGGGTTATCTTTAAAACATACTGACTGAATATTCATTAAAATTTGCTATATGTTCCAACTTAAGAGAGAGTTTTGGTGTCTTTTTAAACTCTTTATCCCAGTCAGTTATATTAAGCATGTCTCGTAAATTTGGTAAAATCACCATTTCGGAAATCTAAGATCCTTTCCTTATTAAACTTGCAATTCTTAGGCCCAGATATCACATTTATATTAATTAAATTATATTATGGTCACTAGTTCCTAAATTCCTCAACTCTAACCTCGCCCACCATACTTTCATCGTTAGTTAATATTAAGTATAATAGTGCATCGTGTCTTGTGGGTTCATGGACCATCTGGCTCAAAAAGTTATCTAGTATACAATTTATAAATACTGAACTACTATGGTCCGTATTAGACAAGGAATCCCTTTGAATATATATATATATATATATATATATATATATAATATATATATATATATATATATAATATATATATATATATATATATATATATATATATATATATATATATATTCCTAAATCAATGAATTGTTTATTTTTTATTTTTTAATACATCGGTAGGAAAAATGGTAAGAGATAATTGCAATAGTGAAAAGTGCTTAGGTTAACATCTAAAGATAGGCTAGGTCAGGTTAGGTTACGTTAGGTTAGTTTAGGATGTTAGGTTACGTTAGGTTAGGCAAGGTTAAGTTTATTATAGGTATTGCTATATTAGCATCTAGCAGGTTAGGCTAGGTTAAGTTTATTATAGGTATTGCTATATTAGCATCTGTTGTGATATTTTAGGTTAGGTTAGGTTAGGTTAGGTTGGTTTAGGTTAGGGTAGGATAGATTAGATTTGGCTGTTAAGTTTTGTTAGGTATTGTCATATTAGCTGCTGTTGATACGTTAGGGACGTTATTTAATTTCGCAACTATAGTAATTTATCTTGTAAACATATTTTGTACTAAAAATATTTCAACCTAATCCAATAAATGTTAAAAGCCTTAAAAACGTGGTACAGGATTTATTTATATTTAACATAAGATAAATATACCTATTATCTATAATGCTGATTTTTTGTAAACCTCGTATTTCCCTACGGAGTTTAGAAGAAAGCTGGCTTTAAAAATAAAGATGACATTGGGGTTTATTATACTTAACATCTAATTAGCTCTATTACTTGCTTCCAAACACTGATTAGCAACTTTCAGATTGCTATTTATAATCACACCAAAATCTTTTTCTTGGTCCACAGATTCTAGCCAAATCCCCATTTATATTGTAATTAAATCTTTCTTTTGAATAACCTACATGAAGAACCTTACACTTTTTACTATTAAAATTCATTTGCCATTTATTTTCCCACCAAAGTAGTTTATCAAAATCATTTTGAATCTTTATATATCCATTATTATTATTCCTTACTGAGGTAGCCACTTTGGCATCATCTCCAAATTTTAACCTTTCATTTATCTTAGATTATTATTAATATTATTATTATTATTATTATTATTATTATTATTATTATTATTATTATTATTATTATTATTATTATTATTATTATTTATTATTATTATTATTATTATTATTATTATTATTATTATTATTATTATTATTATTATTATTATTATTATTATTATTATTATTATTTATATTATGAGATACTATTATCTTACTATTTCTTTTCTGATTATTATACTATTTATTTATTATTATTGTTCTTATTATATTATATTATATTTATTTTATTATTATTATTATTATATTATATTATTATTATTATTATTGGTCTAAATCACACACACACACACACACCACACATATATATATATATTATTATATATAATATATATATATATATATATATATATATATATATATATATATATATATATATATATATATATATATATTATCTTTATATATATATATATTTTTTTTTTTATTTTATATATATATATATATGACCTGCAGTGTTATAAATATTGGTTATTTTTTAATTTTTATAGAATTATTTTTTGCTAGATCGTTAATAATTATTAATTTTTAGTTATAAATGAATGATGTATTAATTTTTAGTTGTAATTGATGTGATGGGAATGACGGAGATGCGAATGAGAGGAGAATATGCGATGATACATAAAGGAGTAGAGAAGGGAATCAGGAAGCAAGGAGTGGGCTTCATAGTAGTGCCGATGTCACTTTTCATACAGACCATTGAAGTCTTACATAAAAGACTTGTTAGATGCATTTTAAAATCAAAAGAAAGAGATATCACTTCTTCCAGTTCTATTCATAGCAGCAAGGACACCCTTAAGGAGAAAAGGGACAGTTCATGGAAATGTTGGAGGAGATGGTGGAGGACGGAAGAAGAGAGGATGATGTATTGTTGATGATTAGAGATTTCAATGCAAGAGTGGGGAGGAGAAGAGACGAGGTGGAGAGAATGGTGGGACAGTAAGGAGAGGAAATAAGGAATATTGAAGTAGAGGTGTTGGTAGATTTCTGATTAAGGAAGGGAATGAAGATCATGAATGGCTTTTACCAACAGTGGAACATACATAGGTTCACAAGATATAGATGGAAAAATATCACAGGAGAATTCGATGAGAGATCTATTATATATAGACTATGTAATATCGTCTGATAGTAATTTAATAAGGGATGCGAAGTGACACCTGGAGTAACAATGCACTCGGATCATAGATTGTTGGTGACGGACATTGAGGTGAAGACAGAAAAATTGCAGAATAAAGAAAAGAGAAATGTGATTAATGTAGAATCACTGAAGGAGTGTGACAAGAAAAGGGAATATATTGAAAAAAAGAGAGGACCTAGAACAATTAGAAGGAGTAGGAGAGATGGGGGAGATACAAGAAAGGGTAAGAAGGGCAGCAGAGGGGACCCTAGGTAAAAGATGTGTAGGAGGTAAGAGGAAAAGAAACACGAGGTGGTGGACTGAAGAAGTGAAGGAGGCAATAAAAAGGAAAACAGTACTGATGAGAAGGTGGTTGAAAAATAGAACTGCATGTGGGGGCAAGAAGTGAAGGAGAGAGAGTGAAAAGAAGAGGCAGCAAAGAGAGACGAGGAAGAAATGATGGCAGAAAGGAAGAAGATTTTTTGACTGGCAAAAACGTATAGAGGGTCAAAGAGGAAAATGTGCAATATCAAGGATAAGCAAGGAGAAGTTTTGGTGAGATCAACAGACATAAGCAAAAGATGGACGGAATACTTCAGAGAACTGTTAAATGTGAATGAACAGGTGAAGGAGGGGGGGGGGAAGGAGATAGTTGAAGGAGGAAGGATGATGAAGGGGAGGAGATAACCATGGAGGAGTTGGAGGTGGCTCTGAGAGCGATGAAGAACGGTAAGGCAGCGGGGAAGATGGGATACCCATAGAGCTAATAAAATAAGAAGGAGAGAAAATTAAAGAAGTAATTCTGAAATTGTTCAATAGGTGTTGGAACGAGAGCGAAGTACCAGAAGGGTGAAGATATTCAATCATAGTTCCAATATATAAAAAGAGAGATACAGGAGACCGTAAAAAATACAGGGATTATCATGTTTGACGACATGACGAAAACATGAAAAAATACTTGAGAGAAGGCTGAGAATGGTAGTAGAGCCCAGACTGTGGGAAGAGCAGCACGGATATAGAAAGAACAGAAACAAGACGGATCTCTTGTTTGCCTTGTGAATTACCTTAGAAAAGGTATGGGAATATAAGAAACGAGTATATATAGCTTTCATAGATTTGATGAAAGCTTTTGATTCAGTGCCTAGGGAGAGACTGCGGAGAGTGCTAGAGAGAGAATATGCAGTGAATATAAAGTTAAGAGAAGCCCTGGAGAGTTAGTATGAATGAATTGAAATACTCAGAAAAATGTACAAAGTTATTAAGAATTGATTTTGAGGTAAAAATGAAAGAAACTAATAACGTTCATTCTTATTAAAGTGATAAAGAAGGTGAGAGAGGATATAGGAGATTTGGACGGTGATATTCTGGCATACGCGGATGACTTGGCATGCTCGAGCTAAGAGGGACATGGTGACATGTTTTGCGAATTGGCTTAGAAAGGCCGGTCTGACTATGAGCACATAAAAGACGGAGATCATGGTGGTCAGTAGAGTAGAAGGAGGGAGAGAGCTGATAGTGGATGTGGAAGGGGCTGAGATAAAGATGGTGGAGAAATGTAAACACTTGAGTGGAGTATTTGGAAGATAAAGAGGAAATGTATAGGAGATAACAAATAGGTTAGCTCAGTATGGGGAAGCTGTAAGAGCAGTGTACCCCATACTGAAAGATAGACAAATGAGTATAGAGATGAAAAGGGTGATATTCGAGGGGGTGTTAACACCGATTCTACTATAGGGGCAGAGACATGGAGTACGACCACAAGAGAAGATAGTAGTAATATTCGGCGGAGATGCACGTTTTGAGAGCGATAGTGGGAAAGACTAGAAGAGACAAACAAAGAAACGAAAGAATAAGGGAGGAGGTTGGAGTGAAGGCTAAATTAAATTAAATGGATGCAGCCAGATTCAGGTTGTGGGGACACCTGGAGAGGATGCATGAGGAAAGAGTGACCAAGAAGAAGGTCTAGGAAGAGATGGGAAAGCTAGGTGGAGGACTCATTGAGAAGACATATAATGCCGGCAATGCGGGAGCTGAGAGAAAAGGGAGTCCTGGAGGATAGAGGAAGATGGAGAAGAGCGCTGACCCCACAGACAGGGTCTTGACCCTTCCTGGGAGCGGTTATAAGTCGTAAGTAAGTATATATATAATATATATATATATATATATAATATATATATATATATATTATATTATATTATATATATATATATACTATATATATATATATATATATATATGAAGCCAAAGCACATACTCAAAACATCGAGAACAATTGGGTCATTAAGAAGACATTAACGACATTAAGGAATATAGAGACCAGTAAGAAGCCACATGGGCCTATCCGAGACTGTCCCCAGTCAAACCCACTACCCAAACATACTCATGCAAATCCACAAAGAACCCTTAGGGCTTGTCAAATTGTTGTAACTACAATCCACCAATTTTGCTTAGTCAAAACTAATGATATATATATATATACTATAACTATATAACCTATACTATATATATATATACTATAATATATATATATTATATATAATATATATATATATATACTATATATATATATCATATATATATATATATATATAATTATGATACCCAAACCATCCACATGGCTTAAATAACTAGTTATGGTCACACATGCCATTTAACAAACTTAACTACTGTAACTAAAAAACCCGCCAATTTTGGCTCGTCAAACATTATTATTTGAAACCCACCCATCCATAAAGAATTCTAACCCTTTCTTAATGTTTGACAATCGAGTCACACTAACAACCTCCTCTGGCAGGACTATTCCAAAATTAATAAACCCTATTACTGAATGCATTGTTTCTTATATCAAGATGGCATGCTTTCTCTTAATTTCTTATTATGCCCCCTGGGTAACCTGTCCATGCTCTACTATGAAAAATTTATTGGTCTCTGCTATTATCAATAGATGTAATATTTTGTAGACTTGTATATGTCCCCTCTGAGAAATCGCCTTTTCACAGAAAACATTCCTAACTCCTTCAGGCCTCTCCTCATTAGCTCTTACCTCTAAACCCCCCAGAAATCATCTGTTGCTTCTCTACGTTCACTCTCTCTAGCACTTCTAAAGTCTTTCTTTAAAATTTAAGGGGCCCAAACTTGTGCGCACAATACTCTATTACTGCCCTAATAGTATTATACAGTTTACTTATTAATTCCCTTCCTCTTGTAAACAACATTGCGATTTATTATGCCCAGCATTCTTATTAGCTTTATTTAGCTTCCAAACACTGAATTAGCTACTTCAAATTACTGCTTATAATCACACCTAAATTTTTCTCTTGGTCCACAGACTCAAGCCATATCCCCATTCATATCGTAGTTAAAACTTTTATTTGAGTAACCTAGGTAAGAATCTTACACCTTTTTACTATTAAAATTCATTTGCCAACTATCTTCTGCCCACCAAGAAGTTTATCAAGATCATTTTGAATCTTATTGCATCCCTCACTGTTTCCTAATGAGGTGGCCACTTTAGTTATCATCGGCCAAACTTTAGAAACTTTTGCATTTAAGTCCCTGGTTCTAAATCATTTATTATATGATGAACAATAGTGGCCCCAGCACTGAACCCTGTGGGACACCATCTTCACTATTTCCCATGATGATTTATTCCCATTTAGTTGTACCCACACTGTTTCTATTTCGCAACCACTCTTAATCCAACCATGTACCATCCACCTATACCACATAGCAATAACTTTTCATCAGCCTTATGCTGGGGGGGACCTTATCAAAAAGGCTTTACTAAAGTCTTAAATATACAATATTCAACTGGATCTTCCTAGTCCAATGCAGTCCAGTAATGATTCATAAATTCTAAAATTTTTGTCTGACATGACCTACCCTTTCTGAACCGTGCTGGGAGTCATACAATTACAATAGTTTTCTTCTAAATATTTCTCTATATGACCTTTAGTAACTTTCCAAACCTTTACAACCAGGAGATGTTAAGCTTAAAAAACTGCGCCTTAATAAATTTCCCCAATCTTCCTATACCTTTTCTTATTAAATAGGCACAAACATATGCTGTTTTCAGTCATCTGTACCTCAACCAAATTTTTAGATCGCTTAAAAAGAAATTACAGTGCCTTTGCCAATGCCTGATACCTACAACTCTTTCAGAATTTACCATATATCCCATCAGGCCCTGCAGCTTTACCTTGATCAATATGGTCTAATAAATGTTTAATTATCTTTTACGTCAAATTCAAATTCTGTAAGTCTATTGTTACATGCATACAAAGAACTATTAGTCTCCAACTATTATCTAATTTTCCTCAGTAAACACTGATGCAAAATAGGCGTTAAAAATGTTGACCAACTCTTATCTGAACTCACTTAAATTTTCATCAATTTTAATTGGACCATTGTCCTATTCTTACTTTTTTTTAAGCATAAAAGCTAAAAAACCTCTTCAGGTTCTTATTATTACTATCCTTGCTAAATTAATTTACTGCCTTCTCTCTTTGGCCTTTCTTATTGACTGTTTAAGTTCGTTTCTATTTTCCATAATTTTCTAAATCATCTTCCTATTACTACCTTGAATATTTTAAAAACATCTAAGGCTTTCATAAATTTTCTCTCTTATCTCTCTATTCCACCAAACAGGTTTTCTCTTCGCCACCCTTAATGGGTTTATCTTTAAAACATACTGATCGAATATTTCATAAAATTGCTTAAAATGTCCCACATGATAAAAACAGTTTGGTCTTCTAAACTCTTTATCCCAAGTCAAGTTATACGTAAGCATACTCGTAATTTGGTAAAAATCACCCATTTCGAAAATCTAAGATCCTTTCCTTATTTTATAAACTTGCAATTTGGGCCCAGACATCACATTTATATTAAATCTAATTATATTATGGTCACTCAGTCCTAAATTCTCCTCAACTCTAACCTCATCCACCATACTTCATCGTTAGTTAATTATTAAGGTCTAATAGTGCATCGTGTCTTTTGGGTTCATGGACCATCTGGCTCAAAAAGTTATTAGTATACATTTAAAAATACTGAACTACTATGGTCCATATAGACAAGGAATCCCATTGCAAAACACGAACATACACTCTAAACATCACCCATTCATGCACTCCCCTCTTTCTTTAACGTAAGCGCAATGCATGTCAATCAATCTTACTTTTCCTTACAATTCCAAGTACCACTCTACTATAAGAGACATCCTCAGGCGCAAGAGGTCACATACTAAAAATCAAGCAAATAGACCCAATACATTCTTAATATGATTTATTAACATACAGGATATCTACCCATTACCGATTCAAATATCATGCATTAGTTTAAAAGTCAGTTTCATTAATACAGATTGAATATTGCTTTTAATATAAAAGCGCCAAACACCAACCACCCTCTTTCCTACTACGCTGCGTTAAATAAAGTGGAATAACCGTCTATTGATATTCCTGGAACGGCAGTCCCATATAATTCCCTTTCTAATCTAACCCTGCCTCAGTTATGGCAAATTAATGCTTCAAGAATTATCATTTAAGGTATAACTAAACAGCTCCATCTTTTTTATTCTAAGGCTATAAGATTTGCGTCAAAAGCATCTTGATATTCGAAATGCTTGCCTATTTTTCTATTGCTATCATCCTTAT
>JABUQX010133013.1:0-21590 GCA_015478945.1 Trachelipus rathkii | reverse complement strand
TGCAAACCATCCTTTGATAGGGCTTGCCCCCGTTGGAAAAGCCCAGGTGGTGAATAAACTGTAAAAAAAAAATTAATAATATATATATATATATTTTATATATAAATAATCATATTATTATATATATATTTTATGAGTGATTGATAATTACTTATAACTTATTATTATATATATTAATATATTATTATATAATTTAATTATTAAAGTGAAGTAGTAGGGGTCAGTGAGAAGAACTAAAAACTTAAATGTATTAATACCTTTAAGACTTGGGGCCCCGTTGTATTTAGGTTAACTAACTTATATTATAAAAAATTCCGTTTCCTTGGAGGCCTTCAGGGGGGAGGGGATAATAAAAAAGAAGTGAATTTTCATAATATAATTTTATATATATATACCCACATTATAATATTATAATAATATATATAATATATAATAATATAAACTTTTATATATATTCTATATTTTGTATGATATTTAATTATAATATATATAAGAAAAATATGTATTATTATATTATATTATATAGAGGTATATATATAAATATTTATTATATAATTAATATATATTAATCAAGGGATGGCACTAAAAAAAAAAATTAAAATGATTTAAAATCAAACTTTGAATATATGTTTATTTTTTTTTTTTTGTTTATTAAAAACATCAGTAATTTTTTTTATCTTCTTTTATCTTTTGTTTTTTCTTTTTGATTTTATATTTTTTAATTTTTTTTATTTTTAATGTGTTCTTATCACAGTTTTGGGAAAAAAAGGAAAGAAAGGAAATGAAAATTTGGCTTTCCTTGAAGGAATAATGTTTTCTAAGATTGTTGTTTTTCTAATTTGATGGTATTTTGTTACCTAATGAAACTGTTTGCGCATTTTCTAATACAAAAATTTTTTGAGATTCCAACCTTTTGGTAAATTTTTTGCGGTAATTAAAGTGCGTTCTGAGAATTTTCTGTGCTCAATTTAGAATTTTGTCTTTCTGCGACTCGAGTCCAAGAAAGTATTTCGGCTCCATAAGCTATTAATTAATCCTCTATGAAGAGAGTATTTTTATTAAGCCGTTCTAGTGTAAACAAGGGTTTAAACTGCCAAGGGCACGGAATGTATTATATATATTTAATATATAATATAATTATATAATATATAATATTATAATTAATAATAATATGATATATATTAATATATATTAACTAATAATATTATAATATATATAATTATATTATAATAATATATATATATATATATATATTATAATTTAATATAATTAATTAATAATATATATATATATATAATAATATATATAATATATTATAATATTATTATATATATATACATTATATAAATTATTATATATATTATTATATATATATAATATATATAATTATAATTAATATAATAATAATAATATATATATATATATAATATTATATATATATATTTATATTTATTATATTATATTAATATATATTATATAATAATATATATAATATTATATATATCATATATATTTTACGCCCGCGGTTTTGGGGAAAACCCCCTTTTCGGAGAAATGAGGTGTTGGCCAAGGGGGACGGTTTGCGAAAGGCAAAACACGTTCGATAGTCATGTTCTCCCCCCCTAGTTTTTGGGCCCCCTTTTGGGCGACCCCCACCCTTTAAGGGGGCGTAAGCCCCTCTTTTTTTGATGTTTTTGGGACCTTAATATTTTGGCCTTGATACCGTTTATCAAGGCCTTGAAAATTTGGAACCATTTTAAGGGGTCTGTTTGGAGGGGATTTTAAGGTGGGTCATTAAATTAAAAACTCAATTGGCAGGTACCTGCCGGCCCCTACCTTGGTATAGGTAATGCCCTAACATGGAGGGGTTTCATGTAGGTACCTGTTTCCTGTTATTGGGACCTCCTTAAAACTTATTTTTCCAATCACACTCACCCCCCACCTACCCCCTACAAGCCACACCAACCGCACCAAACACCACGCTCCGTATTTACTACCCCCCAACAAACAACAGCGGGCAATTTTCCGCTTACGCTCACTTATTAACACACACACACCCCTCCGCTAGGCTTTAACTCTTATCAACAACACCAAACCCCACCGGGGCAACCAACCCGCTAAGGGCTTTAACTTACTATAACACCACACCACACCGCCACACCAACTGGCTAACTATATTACACACAGTTTACCACGCCTAGGCCCACCAAACCCTACACCTACACAACAACCCACCCCCGCACCTTCTCTTCTTTTTTATTTTTTTTTTAAACCTATTAACACCCTCCCTGAAAGCATAGTTCTTCGGACGGAGCCCGATACATAACCCTAATCATTTAAGTCAAATATTCTTACACCCTAACAACCTAACACCAACCACCACCCACACATTTACATTAGGGACACATACCAACCAAGGCCAATACCTTAGGACACCCCCCACACCTTACACCTAAACACCACCACATTCATAAGACATTTTACCACCCCCACCAACAAACCACAACACATAACCATAAAGACGGAAACCACAACCAACAACCACTATGAACACTTATTTAACTAAAATACAACTAATGGACACTTACCACTTACCCCATAGAGGCCACTTACACTTTCCACCCATAGGGACACTTATTTAACCCCAAGCCAACACAACAACCCTCAGCCACACCCACCACTATGATACTTAACACTTACTACTCACCATTTTTAGGTGGACAAACTTATACACACACACAAAACTTATGGAGGACACATAATATAAACACACCTTAACCCGACCCCCCTTCATAGACAACTTTTTCTTTGTTTTTTTTTTCTTTACCGACTCACCCCTCAGACACTTACACGACACACCCACCCAATTAGACACTTTTTACCCACTTCACCGCATAGGTGACAAGCTTACCCCCATTATTAGGGGATCCAATCAAACACTTAACCCACTTTGGCAAACTCCACCAACACACACACCCAACAGCCACCCACACCCAAACCCACAACACAACACGCACACCAAACACCACACCACCACAACAAACCAACCCAGCACAACAACCGGAGGCGGCGCACCAAAAAACTCGGATTATTCTTATTGTGCCTCAGGCTTTTGACTGCCTCACAAAACTTTGATGGCCTTCAACTTTAGATGGCTCAAACCTTTGGGGATGGGGACCTAACTTTGATGCCCTTTTTCAAACTTTAGATGGTCCTTCAACCTTTTTTTGGGATGGCTTTCAAAACTTTGAATGGGACTCAAAACTTTGATACTTTTCAACTTTGATGGACCCGTCATCTTTGGCCCGGGTTCATTCTTTTGAAATTTTGGTTGTTTTCCATTCTTTTGATGGAAAACTTCAGATCTTTCATTTGAATGGGGTTTCAGGTTACATTTTGGAGGTTTCAGTACAATTTTGGGATGGTTTCCCAATCAACCCCCGTAAGGGGAGGTATTCTAGGGGGTTGGTTTATTTAGTGTTTCTATGAAAGCTATTCTATGAAGTTGCCAGGTGAGTGGGCCAAAGAGTGGCTAATGAATGGCCAAGTGGAGTGCCCAATTTAGTGCCAAGGCCGAGTTTTTGGCCCACATAGTTGCCATAAAACTGCAGGTATGCCATATAAGTTTTGGCCCAAACTGGAAGTTTTGCCCCACTTTTTTTTTCAAAGCCCTTTTCTAGGCCTCCCCTTGAAAGCTTAGAATACGGGCTAAAAATGGGTGTTCTTTTTAACCCCAGGGTTAAAAGGTTGATTGAGGAATCGACAAATGGTCTATATTAACAAAGTGCGTAGGATGCTTCCTTACTTCTGGAGTTATCTTTTTTTAGGCCTTTTACCCCTGATTCATAGACATAAAGCCCCTTTTAATATTTGGTGCCTTTTACCGCCCTTATGCTTATAAGGTATTTTGATTGATTCGATTGGGTTGTTAATAAAAGTGGCTGGATGTTTTCCTTACTATGAGTTATTTCCTTTTTTTTAAGGGCACGCCCAATTCTACTCAATAAAAGCAAAAGGAAGGGCTAAATATTGTGGTTCGTTCCCGACCGCTTAGGGTCATTAAAGGCGGGACCCACCAGGGGCCGCCAGGGCATTGGGGGGGCCTTCCGCCCAAGGAAGGGCCAAAGACAAAAACCCCGGCCCCGGCCGCGTTTCCCGCCCCCGCCACCCGTCCCCCTGGCCCCGGCCCCCGGGCGTGCGCCCGGCAAAGCCGCAATAATAACTTCCCCCCCCCCCCCCCCGGGCCCCCCCCGTAAAACCCGCGGGGGCCGCGTTCCTTTTCGCTTTTTCTGCAAAAATTATTTTTTCGCGTTTTACTCTTTTCAAGTCCGCGTAGGGCTCGCAGCAATACTTTCCGGCGCGGCGAAACGGATTTAAAAAAATTGATATTCCAATGTAAAAATAATTTAAAAAGAATTTTTCTTTTTTTTCAAAATAATTTTACTTATTACTCTCCTTTTTTAACTTTTCATAACTTAAAACCATTTTTTTTATTTAAAAAAAATTTTTACGAATTCCTTAAAACTGTAACTACATTTACATGACCCAATTATAATTATAGAGTAAATATTATTTTATGCGTATTGAGTGATATGGACAGAACAAATTAGTAAACTAAGCAAAGAGTATCTGCAAAATCCAAAAATAATGAGTCATTTTCATTTTCTTACACGTAACATAAATAAACCATTTTTTTATTTAAAAAACATATAACCTTTTTACAGGGGACCTAAAAAGCAAGTAAAAACCAGTAAAATTTCCAAAAAAGAAAGCTCAAATACCTAGGTTAACAACAGAAAAAGTTAATAGGCCATTGGGCCTTTTGCTTTTTTTACTGTATTTACTGAGTTTTAGTTAATTTAATGCTTTACTTTGTTAAAACATTATATTTCTTAAACTATTAATTTTTTCTTTTATATTTTTTTAAAATACTTTTACTTTTAATTAATTTTTAAGATTAAATTGGTTTTTTGTAAGGAAAGAAAACCCACCCCAAGAGGTGTCTGATATATAAAACATTTTATTTTACTAGCCAATTTGTACGAAAATTAATTTAAAAACATATAACCTTTACAGATCTTAAAAGGCAATAAAAAAACAGTAAAATCAAAATAACCCCGGCCTGTTGCCTAGCAACAAAGGGATTCCAAGGTAGGGGCTTTTTGTTTACTTGGGCTTTTTAAGCTGGGCTTTAAGCTGGCTTTAGTGGCCTTTTTCTTTGGCTTTAAACATATATATTTTATTAAACAAATTTATGTTTTTCTTTTAATAATTTTTTATACGTAAACAGCGTATAATCTTTTATTACGTAATTTGTTTATATGTAATTTATTTTTCATAAATTTTATTTAGTGTTTCTTAATTTTATTTTTATTATTTTTATTTATTGAATTATTTTTTATCCATTTATTTAATATTTATTTTTTATTATTTTATTATTTTTAATTATTTATTATTTATATTTATTATTATTATTAATTATTTATTTATTATTATTATAATTTATTATTATTATTATTTATTTATTTATTATTTATTATTATTTATATATTAATTTTTATTATTTATTATTTTTATTATTATAATTTATTTTATTATTTATTAATTATTAATTTATTATTTATTATTATTATTATTAATTATTATTATTTATATTATATTATATTTATTATTATTATTATCTATTATTTATTATTTTATTATTACTTATTATATTATTATTATTATTTATTATTATTATTTCATATTTTTATTAATTTTTACCAAACTTTAATGTTTCATTAAATTTCATTGCCCCATATTATGTTATTAAAACACACCATACCGAGACCACACACTAACCTATTTGGACACTTTATACAACCAACATACAACCCCCCAAACTAAATAGGGGACACTTACCACCTTCCCAAGGGGGGACAACCTTTTACCAAAACTTGCCCATAGAACACTTACACTTTCACCACTCAAACCCCACACATTAATACGGCCAACCACAAACACACCCACACAACCCGGCACACAAATTAACCCAACTTAAACTTTCAATTTATTTAATTAAAAACATTATTATTTTATTATTATTATATTATTCTATTTTACTGTTACTAGTCTCTTAAATTTATTTATTTATTATTTATTATTTTAATTATTATTACAAATAATATTTATTATTTATATTTATTATTTATTTATTATTATATTATGATTATTATTATTATATTAATTTAAATTATTATTTATTATTATACTTAGTGCCATTTACATCAACGTATCATGAAACTTATTTATTTATTTTTAACCACCCACACCCACACAACCACCACCCACCAAACCCCCCACTTGGGACCACTTATGCAACCCCAACCAACACCACAGCCACCCCACCCATTAGACCCATTTAACAACTTGTCCCCCATAGGTTCCACTTTACACTGGACCCACATGAGGGGACAAACTTTTACCAAACTTCCAAACCCATAGAACCACTTACCAACTTTTAACCACTCCAAACTCAAATCCAAACAACCCCAACCAACATAAACCCCAAAACATGCAATTTACCACACAACCCCGTACCCCACCCACAGACATAACCACACCAATCCTCGCAAACCGGATACTCCCAAGCACCCACCCGTACAAGGAACACCACAAACACCAAACCCAACAAACCATTGTTCATTAAAAAATATTCTGTTTAAAACATTTATTAATGTTTATTTTTAAAAACAATTTTATGGTTGTTTAATTAAACGATACTCGAAACGATTTTTATATGTAACTTCAAATTTCAATTTTTTTAACTAAAAAAATTTATTTCAAAAGTTCTTAAAAAACTCTAAAAACTTTAAATTCTGTCTTTCCAAAAGAATTTATTTATTATTTATTATAACTGTTAGTGACTTTTGTTTATATTAAAAATTTTTAAAACTTCTATTACAAGTTTTAAAAACCTATTTTTTTTCCTAAACTTTTATAAATTTTATTTAAAAGAAACACATAATTAGGTAATTTGGAAACGCAGATACAAATGTCAAATTATTGAGTTTGCGTTAAGGCAAAAGAAAACACCTAGGCAAAAAGGGCCCTCTAACACCCAAGCTTATACCCCCACGGTTTGTTTTCTATTGGGACTTTTACTGGGCTTTTTTAACAATTCATTTCTTTTTAAGCCCGTTAAAAAGTATATAAAAAAATTAAGGTACTCTTCCAATATGTTTCTTCCTCTGTTAACATAAAAACATGTTATTTTATTTTAAAAAATTCATTAATCTATTGTTTTATTTAAAAAATTTAAACAGTTGATTCCACTTAAAATTTGATTATTATTTTAAGGAAATAATGTGCTTAAAATAGTTCAAAGTTTTTAAAAAAATAGCGCTTTGATTTTTCTTTATTATTATTATTTTTATTTATTTAATTATTATTATGTATTTATTATTAATTATTATTATTATTTATTATAATTAATTCTTTAAATTTATATTCAATATTAGAATTTTTTCTGGATTTGTAGGATTATTATTTATTAATTATTATTATTAATTATTATTATTATCAATTAATATTAATTAATATTTATCTTATTATTATTTATTATTATTTATTTATTAATAATTATTGTTTAAAAATTTTTTTTTTTTTTATTAATTTTTTTTTTTTTTTTGTGTTTTTTTTTTTTTTTTTTTTTTTTAAAAATTTTCTAAAAAATTCTTTTTTTCATTATTTTTTCATTCTTTTACTTTATTGTATTATTATTTCTTTTCTTCATTATTATTTATATTTTTATTTTATTATTATTATTTTTATATTTAAATTATTTTCTTATGATTTATGATTTATTCTCATCATTTATTATTTCATGATTATTTTATTATTATTATTACTAAATTATTTATTATTACTATTATTTTTTTCCATAATTATGCTTATTATATATCTATTTGTACGATTTGGGGACAATTCCCATTCCCACGAAGAAACAACATCAAAAAGAACAAAAACCGCGGGCCACCCTTAACAAGGATTTTTTACGAAACTTGGGACCTTCTTTCTGTAAAAATGTTGGTTTGAAATTAAAACTATTTTAGGGGCCTAAATTTAGGGCCTTTAAATTAGGATTAATCCTTTTTTTTGTTTACCCCGGGCTTGGGATTTAAAAGCCTTTAATTAACCCAGCCAAAAAAAGTAAATTCCCAGGTTTTATAGCAAGAATTTCCCCAAAGAATTTTCAAATTGTTTATTTATTATTTTTTTATTTAAAATTATATTTTTCAAAAAACTGGGAAAAACCATGCCGTGGGATTTTCGGTTTAAAAGGGAATTCCTTTTTAACAGCAGGGTTTAAGAAGGGAAAAATGGGCACTTCCTTTCTCTCTGGAGTGAAAAAACGGGAAGTAAATCCTTATCCTCTATTATGAGACCGCGGCATGGTGAAATTTGGGTCTCGAATGAATTATTTTTATTCGGCTTTTGTATTTTAAAAGGTATGTTAAAAAAAACATGTTATATATATATCATATTCCTGGAAGCCTTTTTCTTGTTTGTTTTATCGATCATTCTAAGGTTTTTAGATCTTTAAAACTTATGGTTCATTTGATTATTCTCGTTTATGACTCGTCATATTTAAGGTACCTATATTAACTGTTAGCTTTGTTTAAAAAGGCGGTTGGCCACAAGTTCTTCTGGGATTTTGTATTAAAAAAGTGTTTTTATTTTTTTTTAATTAAAAAAGTGTATTATTTCATGATGTTCTTAACTTGGCAACAGGTTCTACTTTTCAATAGCCAAGACAATTATTTTCAGTTCCAGATATTCCGATTGCCTTGGGATAACAGGGTTTTCATTTCTAATAAAGGAAAAAAACCCAGTGGGATTTTTGGAAAATTTTTGCGTTTCTAGTAACCTAAACCCATCTCCAGTTTTAGCCTAGCAGTCCCAAAAAGGCGGTATTTTTCCATGAGTTACCAGATGAATTACTTTTGTATATTGTAAAAATTTCCACCACTGAAAAGATTGGCTTTACAGATTACTTTAAAACCCAAACTCCAGCTTAAACTGTTTCCTAAAAAAATAAATCTTGAATTCCTACAAAAATTTGGAAGACGCATACTCGCGAAGAAACTGTTATTTAACTTTTAAACATCATAAAAACAATAAATTCCAGAATTGGAAGCAAATTATGGGGAAGAAAATAAGGAAACAAATGCCCGTTAATTTTTGGAACCTAACATTCCATTATTGGGGATTCTACATTTCAAGGCTAAACCGCCAGCTGAAAATATATTGTCAGAGGGTAACGTAGGAGAGTGTTTACTTCGGCATTTGTAGGAGATAATACAGATTTAATTCAAATCAACGTGGGACTTTTAATTTTAAATTAAAACATGGTCTTTATACCAAAAAGAATACTTGCGCATTTAAGAAATTATTTTTTTTTTCGAATCGATGATTCCCTTCAGCTTCCATTTCATTTCGAATCGCTTTTCCTAAAGTTTTCCTAGATAAGGGGCAGAAGTTTGTAAGTGTGAAGTTTAAAGGGAAAAAAAAACAATGGCAAGGGGAAAAAAATATTTACGTAGGTGATTCCAGGAATTGTAAATTTTGATAAAAAACTTTATGATATCTGAGGGAGGGAAACTTTTTACATATGTGTTAAAACTGAAAGGTTATTAAATTGAAATACCTGAAAGAGGTGTTATTAATCGATCATGATAAAAAAATGGAATGGAAGCAATTACACATCTTGATAAGAGAAGGCTCTGAAAGGGCATGGCACTAAAAATAGTTCTAAATTGAAACCTAAGCCTATGGGTCAATTGAATTTAATATCGCTTAGTCTATATATTTTAATTAATATTCCCTGTTATGATCTCAATGTTACCTTATATTATATATTTATTATATAATATATATATTATACTTATATTATAATACTTATATATAATATATAATATAAATATATATGATATTATTTTAATATAATATATATAATATTTATTATAATATACTATTATATATATAATATATATATTATGTATGGTATATATATATTTATTAATTTATATAAATTGATCTGAATTTAATATTAATATATGAATTAAATATATATAATAATTTCTACAATCTATACATAATATAAGTGTACGTTTTAGTTAATTAATAATTTATATATATATTTTTAAAACTAAATTAAATATATTATATTAACTACTATATATAAACAATCATGTACGTTAATGGATTTTAATAAAATTTTCTAAATTATTTATGTTGAAAAGGATCTTATTTTCCTTAAATTTTACTGATTTTACAAAAATATTATACAATGTATTGCAGAGTCAGTCAAAAACTTCTCCAAATATTTCTATGAAAGCTTAAAAACTATACAGTTATAGTTTTTAAAATAAAAACCAAAGTTTTTAAGAGCTTTTTCAGTAATTTATGAAAAAAAACATTTTGTTTTTACATTTACCTTTTTAAAAATCAAAGAATACAAAGGCGGATTAAAAATTAATTTTCTCGACCAATTCACATAGCGCGTCGTCATATTAGGGGGATTTTAAGGATTAACCCTTCCGTCCACTCACCCCAAGGGAAGGGAAGGCCATTTCCTTCTTAAACCGGCATTAAAAGGGATCTTTAAAAACCCCGATTTACAGGCATTTGATTTCAGTTTGAAAAGATGTTTTTATTAAAAAAATTAATTATTTAATTAAAAAACAATTTGATTCCGGATTCCTTGTTCTATTACTGGGAATTAACCCTTTTTTTGACCCTGGTTTTATTTAGGCTTAAAATTTTTTCAAGCCTGGGGTACAAAAAAAGGTTTATAGGTCCACCTAAATTTAGAAACCTCCATCTTTTTCAAAAAATCAGAGAATTTCAAAACAAACCCCATTCTGCAAGTTACAGAATGGGGTTGAAAAATTTATGTTGAAGATTGCTAGCTTTGTACATGTTTTTTCTCGTGGAATGGGGATTTTGTTCAATGTAACATATATAATTAAATAATTAATTTTAAATTTAATGAATTATAAATGATTATTAAAAACGATAATAAAAATAATTAATAATAATAATAATAAATAATAAATTTAATAATAATTAATAATTAAATAATAATTAAATATAAACAAATAATAAATTTTAATTTAATTTAAAGGCTTTCCATTTGCCGGATATTCTTTAAAAAAAACTTTGGGAAAATATTTTTAGGTAAAAATCGCTGAATTCAAAACCGGAATATAAAGGAAAAGCAAATACATTTTTTTTTTTTTAAATAAAAAACCCCCCCCCCCCCACCATCTTAAGATTTTTTCCTAACAAAATTTAACATTGGGTTTTTATTTCTTAAAATCCACGGTAGGAAAAAGCCAATTTTACTTAATTTTTATTACTTTATTTAGCAATGTCTCCAGCATGATGTAATGAGCAGCAAATCAATAGGAAAACAACCGTAGGGTATAGGGGGGCATGGTTGTTTAAAAGAGGAGCTGGCTAGGGGTCTTGGGCCTAAGCTGGATTTACTGATTTATTTATGCTTTAGGGAACGTAAAATATATGTTTTAAATTAAAATTTTCAATTTAAAGATTTTAGTTAAAAAAAAATTATTTTAAAACTTTTGCTAGGTTTAATAAAATTAACAAAAAAACAAAAACTATTAAGTCAGTTAATTAATTAATAAAAAAAATTTTTTCCTTTGTTTCAAAAGAAACTAATTGTTTTAAGAGCAAGGAAGTTTTAAGAAAACTTTGGAACATAATTTTTAGTTTTATAATGGGATGGGATTTAATATTAAAGTTAACGGTGTTTAATAAAACAATTAAAATGTTTAATTACATTATATTGTTTTAAAAAAGAGTGGAATTATTTTAAGGAAACATTGGTGTGGGTGGTGTGTGTGTACGGGGTGTGTGTTAAGTTCCGTTGTGTGTTGAGTATTAAAAGTGTTAAAGGTTGTCTTATGGTGGTTGTAAGTGGTCTATTGTGGTGAGTTAAAGTTGGACTATGGGGAAAAAAAAAGTGTAAGTGGTCTATGGGGTGGGTTTTGTATTTGTGTTGTGTATTAGTGTTTCCATAGTGTATTGTGTGTGTTTTGTTGTGTGGTTAAATAATAAAAATAGAAAACATTTGATTTTAAATGGACACTAAAGTATTTCAATAATAATGAATTATTTAATAAACAAAAAATCTAAATAAATAATTAAATAAAAAAAAAATTATAAATTAATTCGGTGAACGAAAAATAAGCGTCTTACGAACTTATTTTTATAATAAAAATGAAATTGAAAAATTAATAATATTAATAAATTATATGGAAGTTTTAAGTGTATTGTTTGTTGCCGTGTGTGGTGTGATTGTTGGGGTTGTGTTTGCGTGTGTTGTTTGTGTGTGTGAAAAATTTTGATTTTGTGGAGTTGTAAAGTGTCTATGGGTTAAGTTGGTAAGTGGTCTGTATATGGGCGGAAAGTGTATTGGTCTTTATGGGGGGGAAGGTGTAAAGTGGGGTCTATGGGGGTGAGGTTGTTATGGTGTGTTGTTAAATAAGTTGTCATAGTGGTGTGTGTGTGGTGTTTGTATTTGTTGTGTAAATAAATAATAGGCCATGGACGTAAATGGGACCATTTAAGTGTAATAATTAAAAAAAATAAATTAATACTAGTGAAAAAAATTTAAAAAAAATTAAAAATAATTTAATAATATAAAAATAAAATTAAAAATAATAATAATTAATAATTAAAAAAATTATTATTAAATAAAAAAATATAAAAAATTAATGGCTTAATAAAAAATAGAAAAATAATAAAATAATAATAAATAAATGAAAAAATTAATAAATAATAAAAATTATGAAAAAAATAAAAAAATAATTAATAAACAAAAATAATAAATCTAAAAAAAATCTTTTCATTAAAAAAGGGTCAGATTCCTTCAAGAAAAAAATTTATTTTGAATTGTTAAATTATTTAGCATGTGAAAAGTAGTAAAGCAGTAAAAAAGCAGTAAAAGCAAAGTAAAAAGGGCAGTAGAAAAGGGGCCAAGTAAAAACAAAAAAAAGCTAACACTAAATTGAAAATTACTAAGGCAAACAACCGGTTTTTATTTTGATTTACTGGTTTACTGGTTTATAAAATTGTTTAAATCTTTATTTTATTTTAAATATCAACTTTCGTTTACAAACTGTCTTAAAAAATTAAAAAAATGGGGTTTTATTTTTCAGGGGACACAATTTAAGGCCAAATGAACATTTACAAAATTTTTTAAAAAATTAATAAAAAAAATCAAACGTATTAAAACAAAAAATATAAAAAGAAAAAAAAAATAATGTCACGAGATTGTGTGATGTTTTTAAAATCAAGTTAAAGCAAATAAAAAAACAGTTAAATCAGTACAAAGCAGTAAACAAAAAAAGCCATTACTATGCCCTGTACTTAGGTATTTGAAGCTTATGAATTTAACTCTTTTTACTGGCCTTAAGGGGCGGTAAAAAGTATTATGTTTTTAAATAAGAAAATGTTTCAAAGTTCTTATCGTAAGAATTATCAAAGAAAAAATTTAAATATTTAATTAAATTAAATGGATGTTAAAAAACAGGTAAAATGGTTAAAGCATAAAATCAGTAAAGCAGTAAAAAACAAAAAAAAGCCCCATACTATACCCTCTGTTACTAGGTACAGCAGCTCCATTGATTTACTGTTTTACTGGCTTAAGGTCTGTAAACAGTAACTTATGTTGTTTAATTAATAAAAAATGTTTAAGTTTTATTGGAAGTAAAATGAATTGACGATCGATATAACATATTTGGGAAAAAAGAAATTTTTTTGAAATAGGTTTTACATTTGACCATCCCCCCAAATATGAAATATGTTTTGTTAAAAATAAATTAAATTAAATAGGTCTGTAATGGAGTTTAAAAGTTTTAGAGATTCGTTTAAAAAAAATGTTTTTATTAAAAAAAAATGTTTTAAAAAAACATGGAAGTTTAAAAAATGAATTTTGTATTCTTTTCCTCATTTGGAAAAAAAGAAATTTCTTTTAAAACATAGTTTTTGCAATTTTGAAAGTTTTCATTTTTTATTGTGTTTGCGCGGAAAAGATATTTTGCGCGGCCTTTGCGGGGCCGCCCAACAGGGGCAGCGGTTACGCCAGAAATATTTGCGCCTGCGGGGGCGGCCACGCCGGGCGGCGCGTTAACGGCGGAAATAATTTGCGCCTGCAAAGGGGGGCGGCCCAACGGCGGGCGGGGGGGGGGGGACGCCGGGGGCTGGGGCGGGGAACCGCGGGACGGTGGCGGGAGTTTGTTCTGCCCCTTTCGGCCGGGGCGGGAAGAGGCGGGCATGGGCTGCCCGCCCCCCTGGGTAGTTCCGGCCTTTATGGGGGGAACCTTTTAGGGGAAAGGAAACAATCAATTAATTAGCTTCTACTTTTATGATTGTAGGAGTTATTGGGCGTGGCAAGAGGAAAAGGAAAATAAATCATTAGTAGGGAAAAAAACATCTCCTAGGCAAACTTATTGAAATATATTTACCAACCTATCCGGAAATCATCATTTTACCTAACCATTAGGGGTAGAGGCAACCCACATATTAGGGCTATATTCTATTTGATCAGGGTTTAGGCTAAAGAAAAAAGCTTAAAAAAACTTTCATAGTTCAGGAAAGGCATGATCTTCTAGGGGGGGCAAAACTTTGTATAATAAGGTC
The DNA here is from genome assembly GCA_015478945.1 of Trachelipus rathkii. Lineage (NCBI taxonomy): Eukaryota > Metazoa > Arthropoda > Malacostraca > Isopoda > Trachelipodidae > Trachelipus > Trachelipus rathkii. The sequence continues at coordinate 6,881 of JABUQX010133013.1, read as the reverse complement.
CAATTCCGATTTTCCTTCCATACCTTATAAACCTTAGGGGTAGGGGGGGACCCCACCCATATTAAGGGGCTTTATTTCTTAGGGCTTTCCAGGGGAGGCTAGAAAAAGGGGTCTTGGAAAAACAAAGTGGCACTCAGTTGGCCAACTTTTTTGTAGGCCACTTCGAGTTATGGCCACTATTTGTGGTGGGGCCACCTCACTGGGCACTTTCAATTTTCACTAACTTGGGGGCCAAAACCTTTTCAACCCCTGGCACTTATCTGGGCACTCATAGGAATTTAACTTCCCATTTAAAGAAACCCAACTAATAGAACACCCCTAGATACTCCTTACGCTGAACCTCCTGGGGGAAACCATTCAAAAAAATTGTACTTGAAAACCAATCCAAAATAAAATCCTGAGGTCATTCCCAAAAAGATTGGAAACACCATCAAAAGATGGAAAAACCCGGCCCAAAAAGATTGACGTTCATCCCAACAGTTGGAATCATCCAAAAAAAGTGGTGGGAGTCATCAAAAAAGTTGGAAGCCATTCCAAAAAGGTTTGGAAAGCCATCAAAGTTGAGGGGCATCCAAAAGTTGGGAGTCATTTTCAAAGTTGGAAAAAGCCATCAAAAGTTGAAGCCATCCAAAGGTTTTGGAGGCATTCAAAATCTTGAGGGGCAATTTAAGGATATTGAGTGTCGTGTTGTGTGTGTTTGGTGGTGTGTTGAGCTGTTAAAGTTTTAAAGTGTCTATGGGGGTTAGTGTTCTATGGAGTGAAGTGTAAGTTTGTCTATGGGGTGTTGTGTGTTGTTGTGTGTTGTTGCTAGGGGTGAAGGTGTAAGTGTCTATGGGGGGGTCTTGTAAGTTGTGTTATAAGTGGTCATAGGTGTTTGTGTGTGAATAAAGTTGGGGTCTATGGGGTTGCAGTGTTAAAGTGTAAGATCATTAGTGTGTGGTGTGTGGCGGTGGGGTTGTGTTTAAGTGTCTTATAGTGGGAGGTTTGGTAAGTGGGCCTTTATGGGGGTAAGTAGGTAAGTGTTCATAGTGATGTGGGAGTATAAAGTTTGTTATAGTGTTGTGTTGTGGGGGGGTTGTATTCATTTGTTGTGTGTGTGTAGGTTGTGTAGGTGTGTGTGTTCTAGGTATATGTGTTTGTATGGTGTCTAATGTTTATTTGTTGTTGGTCAAGATGGTTGTAAGGTTGTAGGTTTTGTAGGTGGGGTAGGGTGTCTATGTATGATGTCTGGCGTGTTTGGTTTGTGGTGTAAGGTTGTGGGGGCATTTTTAGGTGTTAGGTTGTTAGGTTTGGGCGGGTGTTTGGTAGGTGTAGGTGTAAAAAAGCTAGGGGTTGTATGTTGTGTATAAAGTTAAAGGCCTAAAGTTGGGGTGCGTGTTGTGTATAAAGTAGTGGCCTTAGGGCGGGGGTGTGGCGTTAAAGCCGTGATGTGGTTGTTATTAAAGTAGGCCTAAGGGCGGGTGTGCGTGTGTGGTGTTGTGTTATTAAGTAAGGCCTAGCGGCGTTGTGCCGTGGATGTGGTGGTAATATTACGTAAGCCGTTGTTGTTTTTGGCCGCGTGTGTGTATAGGGGGGTTAGGTGTGGGAGTGTGGATGGGAAAAAAAGTTAGGACAGGGGCCATTAACAGGGAACAGGTAACCTGGCATGGACCTCATGTTAACCAGTTACCTACCCAAAGGTAGGGGCGGCCAGGGTAAACCCTGCCAATTTGGGAGTTTCAATTTATTGACCCACTTAATTCCTCCACAAAGAACCTTAAAGAATGATCCAATTTCAGGTCTTGGATTACCGGTTATTTTCAAAGGCCAAAAAAAATCCAAGGCAAAAAACATCAAAAAAAGGGGGCTAACGCCCCTTAAAAAAGGGGGGGTCCAAAGGGGGCCAAGGCGTGGGCCAAAATACTAGGGGGGGGAGGAACGAGAAAACACCCGGTTGCCCCCCAAAACCCGTCTGCCACACCCCCCGAAGGGGTGCCAAGAAAAAATAAATTGTGGTGCCAACAATATGGGTGCCAAAAAGCTAACAAGGCCAAAATCCTAGGGTTATATATATATACACAATTGCCCCCTGGAAGACCATAGTTTGTTCTCCAGTTGGCCCTTGTTACTACTGCCGTTAATGATATCTTGGGATATCATTGGTGATGTTTTTAAATATCTGCTGAAAGTCTGGAGAGTCTTTTGGTGAGTCTGAGATTTTCAATTAATTTGTAGAAGTTGGATAGGAGAGATATTGCGGGGCATGAGGATGATTGGTTGGGGTCTTTCTTAGGTTCAGTTTGGGTATCATTATTGCTTTCCTTTTAATTTGGGGGAAAGAAATTGCACTCCCTTGATTTATTGAAGATTTCGGTTAGGTGTGCTAGGGCATGGTTTATTGAAAATTTTTGTTAGGTGTGCTAAGGCTGTCTGTCCTATGTAATTCAAATGTAGATTAGAGACGTTATTGGGACCGGTTATTGAACTTTTTTAAGTGATTTAATTCCTGTTGTGGTGTCTTGTGTCAGGAAAGAGTGGTTTGGGTTTTGTTCTTCCCAAATCAGCCTGAGTTGTCTGATAGTTTTCCATCTGTTTTTTTTTTGGCTTAACCTAAATGTTATATTTAATAATTGTTGTGCTAGGGTGCTGCAGGATTGTCTGTGGGATGGGAGATTGTTTGTTTGGGGTTTTAGTGTTTTGTCTATTAGTAGTTCTGAAGACGCTTCATGACTTGGCAAGTTTTTTTATCACTGGAGCTGGTTAAGTTTTTGGGTAGGTACTCTTTGAATATGTTTGATTTTTGTTTTACTATTAATCATAAGATTTGTGTGCTTAGGAAATTTATTACTGTGGTGAAATAATATTCATGGGTTTTCTGCTATCATATATTTTCCGTTTTAAAATAGTTCACAGATTTCTGGGGTTAATGAAGGGTTGAAATGTTTCCTGTATTATCTGAGTATGGAAAGACTGGATGCTTTGTGCATTGTTTTTAGATGAGTGTATGGATGGCAGAGTATTAGGATGTAGGGTTAGTGATATCTTGTTGTATCAAGTGAGTTTCTATGTAGCGTGTAAAGTTTGTCCAGTTTGCTTCATTTGGTAGTTTGTGAAGTCAGTTTTAATCTTTTGGTAAATTTGCTTAGTTATAGTGTAAGCTGTTGTTATTGGGATAAGATCAGTCATTAGGACTTCACCGATTTTACTAATCACGTTAGGATGCAGTAATGAAAATGCTAATGTTATTAGGTGTGTGTTGGATGGAGTCTGGTTGGATTGAAAGGGTTGGCGAGTTTAGAGGTTTTTGTAATTCAATAAGTTTAGGATCTCAGTTTTACTAAAATGTGAATTCTTCAGGGGTCGGATAACAAGCCATGTCACCACATTGTATGGTAAAGACTGAAGTCACTCCCATGATTAGGTTGTTGATTGTACTTAAAAGTGCTAGGTATTATTTAGTGTGTAAATGTATCGGAAATATTTCGAATTGTGATGGGAAAATATATGTTGATTATTATGTGTGGGTAGTTTATTAATGACATTTTGAAAGGTTGGATATTTATGCTGGGGTTACTTAAGAGGTTTGTATTTCGTTTCTTGCCTAATGGTAGATTATGTTAATTTTTACTAGTTTTAGCAGTGTTTGTATGGTAGGTTGCTAGTTTGATTATGCAAAGTCATGTCCATAGAATGGGATATTAAGGGTGTTTGCTGGGTTGTGCGCTTCTTGAAATATTGCTGTCAATGATAGAAACACAATCTTCACCATAAACGTATCTCTTCTGCATTTTCAAACCCAATAAGTAGCTGCTAAGTAAAATAAATAATAAATATGTAAAAAAGTGACAGGTTTATATCACTGAATGCTTTCGATCTTCTTCCTAAACTTGGGAATTTGCAAAATTATAAAATTTGCAATTATTGTGATTTGACACGTCTGTTCTATAGCTCACAAAATCCCCCACCTTATGTTTAACCATGGGGCCAAAAAATCAAGTGTCTATGGGAACTTTAAGGGTTCTCAATTCAATTTAAAATTATATTTGGTAAAAATAAAGTTAAGGGGCATTTTTCTTGGAGGGTGGAAAGGCATTGAAATTTAGATGCTTTTGTCAATTAAGTTATGGGTTAAAAGTGGGAACAATTTTGATTGCAATTTGTTGATTGTCTTTCTTTAATTTCATGATTGATGTTACGAAACTACCATTCACATTTCGAAGAAATATGGGAGTAATTTTAAAAATGGAAAAAAATTTATTTTTGTGTGAAGATAATTTTCCAATTGTTTGGGGCCAAGGGTTTCTTTATTGGTCGGATACTGGGAACTTGAGATCCCCCCAAACTTGGGGAAATTTGTTGAAAAATAGATAAAATTTTGTGACTTAAGAGAAAAATTTATTTGAACGGTTATTCTGGCAAACTGGAAAACTTGTATTATTACGGAGGGAAAAAAAATGTAAATGCAAGGTTTTTAAAAAATGATATATTAGTACAATTATTGTAACAATTTTTTTTTCTATTAGAGAGATCTTAATCTAAACACTATCCCATAGGGAAAAAAAAAATTTGGAAGTTGGGATTTCAGTTTACCGAAGAATTTAACCACGGGAATTTTTCAAGGTTAATGTTAACTTATTTTAGGAAAAATTAACGGTTTAAAGGAATTGATCCATTTGCAAAATGAACTTAAAATCTTGAAAAAACTAAGGTTTTTAATAATCAAGTTATGATGCTAAAGGTTTAAAATAAAAATAAAGTTAATAGGTACGTTTTAGCAATAGCAATTTAAATTTTCAAAGGTTTAGTAGCATTAATATCTTAGAAAATAATCCAATTTGTCTGGTTCTGTATGAGTATATCATTGAGATCGTCAAGTGTCATTCAAGTTTTAATGTCAATATTTATAGGTTACATAATCTGTAATATGCTCTGATATTAAAACATCTACAGTAAATCTCATCTTAATATGATACCACGTGTTTCTCAGTAAGATTATGAAATATCTTGCAAATTTACAAATTCTATCTTTCAACAATTTTGCCTTCTCTTGGATGTTACTCATGTAAACCATTCTCCTACAGCTTTAGACCCGTTTTGCAATAAAGAACTATATTTCCACACAAAACCAGAATATTATTAAAAATTTCTGCTCACTTGCACACAAAAAGCAAAATGCAGTTTTTAGTTTTAAAAAAAAAATCATTCCCCTCACCAATTTTTCTTTCAGCTTGCGTTGCCATTCCTCACACTTCCCCATCAGTCACAATCCTCAGCGTATTTAAATATAGTCTTTAATTAGAAACTCTCTTAAATATTATCTTATATGCCTTTTTTTTTATCTAATACACAATTATACAGCTTTACCAGAGCACACACTTTATGACTCAAAAGTCCATTTTTTCTCTTATAAAATATACCCTTTAACTATTCAGATACTTTTTCTTCTTTAGATACTAATTTCTAAGTATTCACTGAAAAGAGCATAGTTGCGTTCAAACAGAGTATATATGTTTAATTGATGTGACTTCAAACTTTCCAGATCCTGCCAATTAAAAGAATGAACAATTAGAACAAATACTTTATAAGTCGTGTTGAAGTCATATTCACTGGATAGCACACATGGTATTTTAACAAGGTGGTACTACCAAGTTGAAATTTTCAACCCCATTCGCCTGTGTTTTGCCCTGTTCTTCCAATTTTCGCGCTGGACTAAAATAATAATAAAAAATCATTTTTTTCTTCTTGTTATCATAAGGAAAGGTGAAAAAGTGAAAGCATCCAGAGCCACCTGCTAACGATCCAGTAACAAATTTTCGGCTTGGCCAGGCTTTTCAAAACATTTAAAATGACATACTACAATCTGACATTTGTACAAAGTGAACATTTATATTTGATTAAAAATTTAAAACAGACTTCAAAATTATTTATATAGGCTAAGTCTATAATGACATTTCCTTAATTTTCGTAAAATATCTGACAACGCAGAGGTCAATGATATATTGTCTCTTCTCTTTTTTTGTCTTTTTCTTTACTTCTATTATCAAACAAACTCAAAAACAAAGGTACACAATAAATATAAAAACATTTGCAATAATTTTTTTCTGAAAATGAAATAAAATATTTTTCCTTTCTCGTAAAACAAATAAAATAATTTAATTCTGTTAATGTTAATAGCATAAGGGTAGCACTAATTTATAAGACAGGTTTTTAATTGACAAGAATAACCATATTTTCTCTTCTAAACTATGAAGTTGTTTTTCGGTCTCTGACAATATTTCTCTTAACTTCATCAGTCTCTTTATCCTCAGCTGCTAATTTCTTTTTTTTTTTTTTTTTTTTGACTTACCAAAGAGTTTCTGCTTCTTTGGCAGTTTTCACTTTTTAAGATATGTTTTATACTCTGAAGAAGCTTTGCGGCAGTATGGCATCATCTCATTTGTAATACAATAGACGAACCCCCTCAGTATTATTTCATTTGAAAATACAAAAAACTACTTTTCAACTTAAATATTCTTCCACACATTCTTCTTCTATAGCAATGGATTCAATAGCTCAATATCTACAAAGCATTGCCGTGATAATCAAGAAGGAATCAATATTAGCAGAAGGTTTTTTGTTCTTCTTTTTGAAGTTTACATTTTTAAAAAATGTAATGAAAAAGTTGAGTCGAGTTATTTCACTGTATCATCAAAATTTATACAGAATTCAGGACATAGATTAGATATCAAAAAGTTCATAATCTCTTTTGGATTATATCGCCGTCCAAGACCTCAATTCGCTTGATATTATGAATTTTTCAACACACAATATTAATGTCTTTGCAGAGTTTTAGAAAAGCATTACCTTCGGTGACAAACAACTTATGCCTTTGTGAGATGGATATTTTAAGAGGACTTCTTTCT
>JABUQX010133012.1:0-26312 GCA_015478945.1 Trachelipus rathkii | reverse complement strand
AAAGCGTTGATGAAAATTAATTTTTAAGAAATAATATATTTTTTATTGTTTTTTATTTTTTTTTTTACATTCTTCCTTAACTATAAATTTTTGACAAGATTCACAAAAATGCTATATTCTTTTTCGCTTTGGTGTAGCTAATTGAGTTTTGAAAGATTTTTTTATCATAATGACACTTTAAAATTATGGACCAGTATTTCCTAACCTAATGTTCTCTATTATTTCCCGCATATATCTGTTGTGGTTCTCTAGATAATTGGATTGTTGGTTATCTATCTAGAGCTGACCATTTAAATTTAATAATCTATATAATATATAAATTATATATATATATATACTCGTCATAATTAATATTTATCAAATATATATATATAATATATATATAAATTATTTTCATAACTATATATATAATAATATATATATAAATTAATATATTACTAATAATATATAAATTATATGTATATTATATATAATATATATATATATTAATAATATATTATATTAATTATATATATATATAATATATATATAATAATCTTATATATTATATATTATATATTTTACAATTTAAAATATATATAAATACATATTTATTTAATAGTAAAAACTTTGTAAAATACCCTCGATGAAATTATAAAAGTATATATAATTATAATATATTAGAATATAAAAATGTGTAAACCTAGTTGATCTAAAAATAGAGAATCAAGGAAAAATACAATATACCTTTATTTATATAAAAATAATGTTATCCACTTTTGATTAGCAATCTACAATTGCTATTAATAAATACCTTTTATATATAATTATATAACTTTTATGTAATATAAATTATATATTATATATATATTATACATAATCATATATTATAATAACTCATTTATTTATATTATATAATATATTTAGATAATATAACTTATATATTTAATATATTAATATATATTATATATATATATATATTATAGTATAAAATATATAATATATATAATATTAATATATAATATATTAATATATAATATATATATTGTATTTTAATATATATAATTTATTAATTATTAATTAATATATGTTAATATATATTATCGTTATTATTATATATTATTATATTATTATTATTGATTTATTAGATTATAATACATGATTCTCTGAGTGTTCTTTCAATTATTATATTAGTCCAAATTTGCAAATTTGGTCATTATTATTTGAAAGAAGCCAACAGAATAAATAAAAACGGCCATTTGTAGAACGCTGATGAAAAAATATTATTATTGATATTAGCATTGGTATTGTTATTTTATTAATAGTTGGTTATTGAACTATCTTAGTTTTTCTTACGAAATATCTTTTGTAATTAATGTAAAAATATTAGCCCATAATAAACCGCATTACTTATTAATAAAGAATTTTTAAAAATAATTGAAAGAAATTTAATCGGGTATTTCACCTTTTAACATAACTGTTGTCTTAACCAAAATAAGTATAAATTATTTTTATAAATTACTATATATGAAGTGATATAATTTTTTGGTACTCAAATTTTTCCATGAAGATATTTAGCAACTTTTAAAGTTTCAGAGCAGTAATGAAAAGTGGTCATTTTTTAAAAAAAAAAATATTTTTAAAAGTATATAAATTAAAAGATATCATAATAAAATCATAAAAGTAAAGATTATCAACATCCGATAAGCTAGGATGGCACATGAAAAAGATTAAATACCTTAACTGGTAATCACTCCCACACACTCCACACTTTCCTTTTATTTCAGATTTTATTTTATTCAATTGCAACTTATTCTGGAATTCACATAATCACATTGCTAATTCCTATTCTTTATAATTCCATATATCTGTATAAAATTTCTAAGATGTCCTCTTTGTGAGTATAATGCTGTGGTGTTCTATCTCTGGAGAACCCTTCCGAAAAAAGTTTTATAAAAGTTATGAATTTCCAATATACATTTTAAATACATGTTAAATATATAGTTATTTTTTTTCCTTTGTAGATGACCAATTGCTTGCTTTAATTTTGGTCTTAAATTAATCCTTATATCTGGGTGATAAAAATTTCAATACTCATATATAATATATATATTATTGAACGATATATATTTGCATATAAGTACCTATATTAATAATAATTTCTGTTATGTATACACAGTTGATATATGAAATATATGAAATCTTTTTTATGACCCATATTAGGACCAGTATTCTTGAGTGACCAGCGATTGTTTTCATTTGCACCCACTTCATCAATTATTATTATATAGATAGTGTTACAAATCCTTAACCTTCAACTTTTTTTAGGTTTTCTTCTTTAAACTTTTCATATTATATACGGGTATTTAGCTTTATATTTTTTAGATTTTTCCTTAACTCTAACTTACAACTTTTAATTTTTTTTGATTATGTTTCTATTTATAAATTATTTGTATTTGCATTGTAAATATACAAAATCATTCCTTTTTTTTATGAAGTCTCAATATTAACTGTTGAACTTTGATTTGAGGTTTTAGCGCAATTTTTTATTTATGCTTAATTAAAGTTTATGGCATATATTTTTAGTTTAATAATCAATTCGATTATATGATATTTTGAAAGTTTTTATAAAGGCAGCGCCACACATGAAATACAAGGTTTATATCTGACAATTGTTATATAGGCACGAACTGAGTTTCATTCATTAATATGGCATCTACCAATTTTCGGTCTTCTTTGTGATTCTCGAATAAGAATTTAAAAATCGATTTATATTCAGCCATATTCTTTTTTCCAGTTTATCCAATCATTTTCTAAATTATTTGTTTTATTTTAATATTATTTTATGAAAATGCAGATTTTTTATAATTCTTTTAATTTTTTTTTGGTAATAGACCTTGAAAATTGTTAATTGTTTTCTTATTTTCATGATCGTATAATAAATATATATAATGTAGTTTTTAATAATACAATACAAAATAATTCTTATATATAATAATAAATTAAAAGATTTGTTTGATTTCAATTTTATTTATTACTAACTTATTAATTGATAGTTCCAAATTTGGAAGTGATTGCTCGACCAAATTTACGGATGAACAAATAAAAGAATATGCCATTTCCAAAATTTTATTTCTATATTTCTTTATCCTATGTAAAAGCTCCAGAAAATATTTGGATTGAGTTAGTGGACCTAGTAATAATATATTATATTATTATTATTCCTATCTAGTATATATTTATAGTATAATATTTATATTATTTTCAATTTTTGTGGTGCTTCTGTTAATTGTCTCGTTCCTAGAAAATTTATATTCGTTATTTCTCGTGGTGTTTTATTATCTATATGGTGGGGATGTGGGCTCCTCAATAGCTTTTATTTTATAATATATTAATAATATAGCAGTATTATTAATATATATTTATATTAATTATATAATATTTATATATATATTATATAATATATAATAAATTTATATATTATTAGTGTTATTTTATTATAATATTATTTACATATACATATATAATTAATTATAATTATTAATATATAATGTATATATATTATATTATTAATAATTATATTATATATTATAGATTATATATTATTTAATGTTAATTCTTTATTCTATTTATTATTATAATAATTATTTTGTTATTATATTTTATTAATTTAATTTATATCATTTTCTGATGTATAGCTTATTTTATATGATTCAACTTATTTTTCTAGTGATATTATGTTATTTTTAAATAAAATTCAGGTATCCCGAATTTCATGAGTGCAATTCATGGGCGTATTACGGAAATATTTATTTTATAGGAGAGGTGTAAGTATTTATTATAAATAGGTTGTAAAATGAAAGTTTAAACCTTAATTCAAATTAAAACAATTTACGATGGTATTTCATATTATTGGAAATTATTAATTTATTTAGTATATTAATTATAAATATTAATATTTATTTAAATATATATTTATTAAATTATTATTATATTATTATAATTATTATTATATTAATATTATATTATATTATAGAATATATTTTATTTTAATGTATTATATGTTATTAATATATTATTATATTTTTATATTATATTAATAAGTATATATATATAATTTAATATATTTATTATATTTAATATATTTAAGGATTTATATAATATATTAATATTATTTTACTATTAATATAATTATATATTATTTTATAATTTACTTTTCATATATTATTAATTATATATTATTTATAACATTCATAATATTAATTAAAAATATTAGTAGTTCTATTTTCTTATATTGTCTTAGATATTATTAATTATTATTATTATTATTATTATATATATTATTTAATATAATTTACATTATATAATATATTTATTATAAGATATATATTATTATTATTAATATCATTAAGGATAGTATATATATATACAGAGGCGAGTGAGAAATAGTTTTATTGTTTATATTATTTCTTGCGGTTATCTAACTATATTATATCTTTCATACTATATCATATCATCTAAAGACAATATTATGCTTTTTTATTTATAGTTAATACGATATATACTATTTACTCATTTTTTCTTAAATGTGATATTTAAATATATTATTATAATTATTAATTATATTAATATTATTATATTATTTTTATTGGTTTATATTTATTATGTTATTGTTTTAATTAGTTAATTTAATATTAATTTATATTATAATTATAAATAATATTTATATATATTGTATATTATATTTTAATAATATTAATATTAATATATTAAATATAATATATATTATATTAATATATTATATTATTATATTATATTAATTATTATATTATATATTATATTATATATATAATATTATCATATTATTTACATTATATTATATTATAAATATTATATTAATATTGTATATTCATTTAGTATTCATTATATTTAATTTTATATTTATTATATAATTCTTATATTACTTATTATATATATTTAAAAATATTATTAATATTTATTGTGACCTATAAGCGTTACTGATTAAAAGTCATTCTAACCAAATGATCTTATTAAATTACTTATATAATGCTTCTTAAAAGCACGTAACACCGTAAATTTATATATAATTGAGAACTTTTATTTTGTTATCTCATTAATAATGTTCTCAATTTATGTCTCCTACTGATAAATAATAATTAAAATATTTTAAAATAAATAATTAATTAAAATATAAAAAAAATAATTAAAAATATTGAAAGAAATATATAAAAATTATAAATTTTATTATCTCAAAATAGTAAAACTCATATTTTACTTAACTAATTAGTTTTAGCTTTCATTATTATACTCTCATTTTAATTTGCGTGATATTTATTATATTATTTTTTAATATATTCAATTAATTGTGATCTATTAATATAATTATGTATTATATTCTCTTATTAATAATCAATATTTAATATACTTATTATTTATTTATTTGATATATACAGTTATTTTGAATTTCTATTTTATAAATGGGATTTTTTGTATTTTTTGGGATTTATTTCTTATTTCATTTACTCTTCACACCTAATTTTCATTTTCTATAAAAGTAAGATTCCACCTGAATTTAGACGAAAAAAATTAACAACCACGTTCATTCTCAAAAACTGGAATTAATAAAAAAATAAAATTATTAGTTAAATTTATAATTCAAATAATATAATTAATCGATTGAAATAGTTAGATGGTAAAGCGCCTATTTAGAGACCTTTTTATTGGTTTCTCGATAACACTATTTAATAATATTAGACTTTCTATTAAATTATGCTTTATAACGGCACACTAGGGGGCTCGAGAGCCGACGGGGAATATAGGGGGGGACGTTTCCATACCCCGTAGGGGAGGGGGCGGAGGAACCCCCGGCGACCAAATTAAATACCAAATAAATATTTATAAGCCGATCAAAATTTTTGATTCCGTAAGTCTCTTAATAATAATAATAATAATAATAATAATAATAATAATTAATATAATAATTTATAATAATAATTAATAATAATAATATAATAATAATTTAATAATAATAATAATAATAATAATTAATTAACAATAGTATAAATATAATAATATATAATAAATAAATAACATTAATAATAATAACAATAATAATAATAATAATATATAATAATAATAAGAATAATTAATAACTTAATGAATATGAAAACTATTTTAATTTAATTTGAAATATTTGACGGGAGACATGTTAGCTTATGGTCCAAATATCGCTCCTTATAGCGCAATTTTCTTATAGGATACAAGTGGCCCTGCTTCTTCATATCTAGACCAGGGGACTTAAATGTAAAGTTTCTACGTTTGCAGATGATAGCAAATTGGTCTTTTTAAAAAGAACTATAGAAAATGGGTTTAATGGGGAAAATCTACATGCTATTAAATATTTTAAAAAGAATATAGGAGGGAGCTGTAATCGTTGATGGTGACTAGCATAGTTTCATTCCTTCTTCCAACTAAATTCTTGTTCTACTCCTACATATAAACCTTTATGGTTTTTCATTCGGAAATGGCTTGTTCTCTGACCATTCAGAAAGCTAGATACAGTAGATCGTATCGGAGGGGGTGGAACAAATGCTCGCTTTCTCCAATATCCTCTCTCTCGCCATTATTCATTTCAGAGACTAGAAAAATCGTTGCAGGGATACTCAAAAGATAACGAGCACAAGCGGAGAAGAACCAAAATCAAACAAAGGTGCGCTAACCTCCTTGGTCTCTTGGCCTACTTTGACAAATCTTTCTGCCTACTTGCCAAAAACATCATCTAGCAACTCTGTAATATCCCCTAAATATCCTCTGATGCAGTTCTAAGTTGTTAATTTCTCCAATGAAAAGCGGCCAAACTTCTATTTGGCCTCCAATTTTCCACTTCTCAACCCTAGACGATTCTGGCATTTCTCTTCCTCTTCGCTTCTCCTCTTCATAAGGTTCCTATGCTTGGCCTGTTGGATATAACATTTTTGGATCTGATGTTGCCAATGCCCTCTGAAAAACTATGAGAGGTATATAGATTTGAAGACGGAATGTGTAATCTCCAGATGGCATTACTCTCCCAAGTTTTTGTGTTGAAGTGTGTCTTCCCCCTTTAACGTGCTATCCCCGCCCCTCGTTCAACTATTACTACCTATGTCTTCAATGATCAGCACTTTCCCCCTAGTGTTGAAGATGTCTGCACTCATGTCCAACATTATTCCAAACTAAATAAAAGGAAAGCAGCTTTCTGGGATCCTTCTAACTACTCGCAGCCTTATTTAGCTTCTTTTCCTCTCATATTGTGTTATAAATCTTTATCCTCCTCCGCTATTTAGAAACCCACTTTCTCAAACTCCACTTCTTAGTTTATCAATACTTCAGTTCCTTTTTTTACCCGCCTTATTTAGCCTAGTACGCGCTTCTTGCGCTCGAGGTTCTCTGACGGATTACTTTCCTATCTAACCGAATTTATGGTTTATTCAGCTTACTTAGGACCACTACAGGAGAGACTTAGTCGTGGGTAGGCCGCCCTAGAGAACATATCCTCAAATGCATTTGAAACCGTCAAGTATGGACACGCGTTTCCACTCCTCTCCAAGCTTCTCCACCCTCCTTTGGGTATTCTTCCCTTTCTTCTTGGACTTAATTATGTCTAGCAACTTTATTCTTTCGATATCTCTAAATAGTCGGTTCTGTTGTGATGGGGAGAGATACTTCTTCTTTTATTACTGGTCTTGGAGTTGGTAGAAATGTTCCTCAGAAACATCTCCCTTAATCTCCTACTTATTATTCCTACTTTCATTTGATTCATTCTTCTCACCTGCAGGCGGATCTAACTCTATTCCACTCACCTTTATTACCGATGAACTCTATCCACCTTCATTCTTCAACTCATTATTTTAGTTTTCTGTCTTCCTCTTTTCATTTACTTCTGGACAATTGACACCTCCTCGTTAAATCTTATTAATCTAACTTTCCTCTTATTCTATTTCTCTGCTTTATCCTCGATTCATAAGACCTAAGAGAATATTTTCCTGAGTGGACTGTCGTCTCAAACCTTGTAAAAATTCAATTCATTTAAACCAACCAACTATGCTGCAATCTCCTTTCCTTAAAACGGTCATTTCTATACTTTCCTCTTTCTTTGTCGACGCGTTTTTTTCTCGTCTCTTTCTTGTTTGTACAATCATTAAACATCTTGGAATCTCAACCTAAACAAAAAATGTTCTTGGAAACCTTATATGTCACAAACGGTTGCTTAGTTAGGAGCGCCCAAAGAAACTTTGTATGTTCTATTTTAGTACTGGTTTCTAGCAGACTTTCTTTTTCTTTCTTCTCAGTTACTCCAGCTATACAAGGGTTCTTATCTGCCCATGTATGGAAAGTACTGCTCTCATATCTCAGGGGGGCTCTGGTTTTCACCGGCTTTTGGAATAGGCGTCGAATGTCAAAGGCTCATAAGGACTTAATAAAAACTGATTCTGTTTGATAGCTATTATCTCTGCGTACCACCACCTACGCCCCTTTTTAGGCAAACAAGGGAGTGCTGTATCTGTGTTGATATTTGTGTTTATATTATTGTAAACTCCAGGCTAGTTCACTGCTGGCTTCCTCCTTCTTTCCCACCACCTCTTTTCTGGGAATTCTCTTCCCATCTTTCTGATTGTCCTGCGAATTTAATCCCCCTCTCTTTAAAGGCACTCGTCTGTGCTCATCTGCGTCGCTGCGTAATTTGCGCTAGAGGTGTGAACTTTTGTTGAGTCCGTACTAACACCCCCTCGCATATGCAATAGGCGTTCTGACTGATGACGTGGGTGGTGAACAAAAACTGTAAGAGAGATACAATCGTTAGGTGGTGCACAGATTATGTGGCAATTATGAATATCTACACATCCAATCTACTCACTTCCCATCCCAAAACATCATTCAGATTATCCCACGAAAATCCGCATCTCTTCTCACCAAATACCCCTTGTTAGTAATGGTACATAAATTTGTCGATAATCCATAGCATACTATTTTTATTCACTATTTCAAACTTAATATTTAATATTTAATTAGAATTTCTAGCACTCACACAACACACAAAACTACCATAGCTCTCTACCACAAGACACTCATCAGAATTGCAAATCTTTCATTCCTTTTCATTCCTTTCCACACCAAACACAAACACAATTTCACACCATACCACTCATTTTTTCACCGTTTCCTTTCCTCTTGTTTCAGTCACAGCAGCAAATCCAAATTTTTCCTTTCTAAATACATCAATTACCTCTCTCCTCATCATCACATGCCTCCAGACATTTCCATTATTCCATTACGATTCATACAATTTATCGTTCTAAGAATTTGGAACGACCGCTTTGATCCGGCTATTCACGAACCTTCTTCTAGAAAGCCCCAACGTAATTAGCATTTCCTGGGAAAAGATAAGTGGTAAAGTTGGGCAGCCAACCCCAGCTACCACCATCACTAGTTGCCTTCTATGGTAGGCAATTTCTCCCCCACACATATGGAGTTATGAAAAAAAGTTTTTATAGTGATTGTGATGCGTAAGATGTTTGTCTAGAAGAGAGGGGGTTTGTGGATATAAGTATGTGGAAATAAAAGATGCGATGTCTCAAAGAGAGTATGGAGGATGATCGTGGATATGAACGCAGAACAAAAAGGCGAAGGAGAACCATTAGGCACTGTAATGTCATACATACCATAACGAATAAACTGAGGTTTTATATATATATATATTTAGTGAGTAATATATAAATTGCCAATATATTTATCTATATAAATATAATATTAATGTAGGTATATATAAATAAATATATATATATATAGTTAATATATATATATATTATATATATATATATAATAGTTATACTAGATATAATAATTATATATATATATATATATATATAAAATAGTTTATATTATATACTATATATATATTATTGAAGTTTTTAAATTTTATCCAAAATTCTTTAATATTTGTAAAATTAATCGGCAAAATATCGGCAAAAATGACGATGACGATTGGAAAAAACTACTGCCGATTTTGCCGATTGAACGATGACGATCGAACCGATTAATCGTCCCATCACTAATATATATTATAATATATATATATAATATTATAATTATATATATATATATATATATATATAGTTTCATTATTATAATAATATATATATATATAATTATTAATTATATATATATTTGAAATATATATTATATTAATATACTATATACTATATATATATATACATGTTTGTTTTTTCTTACAAAGAGTATAGATAATACAGTGGGCATGTTCCTGTCGACTTATCACCCGTAGGGGCACAGAGTGCGACTTGTGTAGTCGTGTCCGAGAGGAATTGATAAGCATAATACACGTTCTGATTATTTTAATCATTAAGGGAGGATGGGGATAATGTCTACTTTGAGCTGTTCTGCGCACGCGCAATACGAAAATGCACAAACATGCGAGTGTTGCGTAATGTCAGGATATGGGATGTATTATTTTTTTTTTATTGGTGATCTCTCTGCTGAAATGCGCTCTTAAAAGAAAAATAGGAAGGTTGGACGTCTCCTTCCTTCATCGACATCCTTTTTGATACGGTTCTTCGTCTCTCCAATGCAATCTGGCTAAAACCCATAATCGCCGGGTTTAGAGTCCGTTACCAACAAATGATATTATAAAAACTAGTGAATGTGAAATGAGAGTACGGTGAGACATTAGAACTGTCTTTAACGTGAATGTGAGAATTCAAGGACAGCCTCCAATTTAAAAAATTATTGCTGAGGTAACGATGTGAAATAGTGTTCTGGACTAAACGCTCTTTCGTTATGTTTTATCTATAACGCGTTTACTCCAATGGGAACGTCTTATATCACATGCAAAATGCCAAGAAAGGAGAAGAACAGTCACAGGTCGTACTCCAACTTGTGTTAGGTATTTGATATATACTTTTATTTAAGCAAATGATTGTTCAAGAGCGGCCTCCATCACTACGCCCAATACACGCACTCAGCCCTCTTAGGCTGCCAGGTTTCATGCCTGCCCAAATAAGACCTCGAGGTGACGGCCGGGTTTTGATTCCCATACATGAAGCGATTGGTTATATTGACGCTTCGTGAGTGATAGATTCATTTTCTGTATCACGGCAAGTGATTATAAACTGGCTGTCATTTTTAAACTCCCTAGGTCGGTTACAGGCGGGTATTGTTTGAAGTAATTACCCCCACAGAAAATGTATCATCATAGTCAGCTTTATAAAGTAACGGATAACCGTAGTTACGCGCGGAGCACATGAGAAATGCGACCAGACTCTTTCCCGAGACTCCATATTCCCCCTGAAACTCGGTTTCTGAGTAAATTTTACGAGAATAAATAAAAATTATTGAAGCGTGGTGAGGTACGTCGAACCATATGTAATGCGAACTTTCAACATCAAATCACTGTATACTTTCAACAAATCAACAAATACTATGAAACATTGATATTTATACACGATAGCTATATATATATTATTATATATATATATATATATTATTTCGAGGTGATATGGTAGTTTTTTCTACTAAATTAATTTATCGAATTCTTGATATATATTTTTTTAATAAATATTGATTATTATAGATACATCAATAGTTATTTGACTATCGGCGCATCCCTGTATACAAGTTTGCAGACAATATTATAAAAGTGCACATGAAAAAGTTATATTAGACCTGCTTTGTATATTTCTGTATTTGTATTTAGACCTGCTGTGTATATTATATTTCTGCCAGTTTTTGGTATCTTACATTCATGCCGCCAGTTTTTGGGTCAATTGAAAAGAATTTTCTTAACTTTTGTCTTGGAACTCTGTTTGTTTCAAAAGTTTTGAAAATAGACATGGGTCAGAGAAAAGCCTCAAAAAACTTGTAAGGGATATATTAAAATATCTAGACGGGTTTAAACAACCAGATTAGTTACTATTGTGAAATAAAATTGGGAAAATGTGATTCATTCACTGACTTAGTTCAATCCAATGTTACAAGTTAGTTTTATTACTCTATTCATACTATATTAAATTTATAAGAATAATGGAAATAATAATTTCAATTATAGTAAATTTATAACAAAGAGGAAAGAATTTTTATGTTTTTAATTACTGAAAAGTTTATTTATAATTTTAAACAATGGAATCTAGTTGTTATCTTCAAGTCAATAAAATTTAAAAATAATTCATTTGTACTTTTGTTTTAAATTTTGAAAAAATTTTTTTTTTTCATTCATTTATTTCAAGTATTTAAAAGGTTTATCAGTGAAAATCTTGAATAAAATACAACTAGGCTCACTAATAATGAAATACAATATAGTTATGTATAATTTTCAAACTTGCTAAATTTTTTAACACATGTCTCAAACTTTCATTTATAATAAGCTAAAATTTAAAAAAAAAACATTCGCAGCTGGGCTTTAATGGGTTTTATTAGGTGTTTTTTTTTTTATTTTTTTATTTTTTGGGGGGGTTGGCATTTTAATGCCAACCCTGAACTTAAAGTCTCCTCATTTAGTTATATCCAGTCAATTTTTTTTCTTCAATAGCAAATCATTGTACAGCACCATCGCTATATTGAATAAAATTTTAACTGATTCATCATTTTTCTTTTCCGAGAGTTCTTCTTGTTACTGCATCGAAACATCAGATATATCCACTAACACTGGTGAATTCACCCATGTTAGAAAATCAATTCATTCATGTTTGTAAGATGAATGTGAAGTTATCATATTTTAATACCGTACTTTTTTAGTACTTGTGTTGTAAGTCAGATATTGATATGATATGACAACCATGTTAAATGGGAGGAATTAAAAAATGCAAATAATTCAGTTTATAACTCCTCGAATTGCCTCCCTGTGGGGCATGGGGCTCATGTTTGGAACCACAGGTCTATAATACGAAGCTGGGTTGGGTGGTTTGTTAGGTCTTAGTAAGGGTTCTCTACAACATTTAAGAAGGGTGCAGATCAGCTATCGTGATGATTCAACTCTCCCCTCTTCTCTTAAATTATATTTTTGGTTTTGTAACTTAAACCTTCAAGAGTACAAATAAATATCGGTAAATTTAGAAAATAGTTCTCTAACAAAAAAAAAACATTATTATTTTATATTTAACAAACAGAAATAAAATTTATAGTCATTGTAAAAAAACTCGCTTAGAGAGAAGTAAATTGAGTTGGAAGGCGCCCTACTGTGTAAGTTAAACAAGGAAAATTGTGGATTGTAGAGCTAGTTTAAGAGCGATGACATATATAGAAGTCCGTGATGATGACTCTATCCGCCAGCTACAGAGAGAAATTTATACAGACAAGTCCACGTAAGAGTCAAAACTACCGCTCTAGCGCAAAGTGAACTCACGAGCCCCACGCCTCCGTGGTGTGTGAGACGGCCAACAGCAAAACCTCCAGAGTCCTGAGTAATCTAAGAGAAATGTCCTCACTGATTATTACCATATGTTGAGAAATTACTGACATTAGGTCATGTTACTTAGCATTACCATGTACTACATTAGTTACTGACTCACTCACTTATCAAATCTATCTCTCATGTAATACTATAAAGTCTAGTCCTCTCCTGATTTATCCATAGTCTCGTCCTAATATAGATTAATATCATTACTAAGTCCATTAGACTCCCAGTGTAAGTTAATCTCTACTTCTCAACAAACTGGCATAAAAATCTGAATACATGCGCTACTAGTAATGTTACAAAGGATTAACATGAACCTGCAAGAATCTAATCTATTAATCTCATTATCAGCTAGACTCACCAAATGTCACCAAAAGTCTAGTTATTGTAAGTAGGAGTGAGAACTGTATCTCGTATCTCGGCTTACTTCTTAATTCGCCGCCACAATTATACTAACCATATGAGCCAATCCCTGAAAAAAAGATGTACCTAACTAACGACGACTCAGTATAGAGAATAGCTCTCCTAAAGGTAAGAGGCAATTTTATAATACTCTTCATCAATATAGAGGCACCCTGACTTCCTTATATAAGACAGAGAAAAATGAGAACAAGTATCTTTCTCAAGAGTAAAACTGTATGTCAACTCAAGACGATACCTCGTTCCATAATAATAGGCTCTACTATCTGAAAAGACAAAAGCAAAGGAGTCATCCTAAATAAGATCTGTAGCCTCCTAACTAGAGTGCCCAGCTAGCATATAACACACCACATACCAAGCAACCATTACAAATTACTAAGCGAGAGACACTCTACTCTATAAATTACCGTTATCACTCCACTAACCTCCCATCCGAGTTCAGGCATTATAATCAGCAGCGTCTCCAAGGACATCACTCCAGAATACCTGATAAGGAAGAGAATTTCGGATCAACTCGCAAGCTAAATCGTGAGACTATTACTCTCAGACCCTGATGCTGCCCTACGTAATTTTTCGCTAAGCACTCTCATGAATATAGGAATGGAAAAACTTTCAATATCGGTAAATATACGTCTCTCAATACGTAGTAAGCATCGTGGGCTGGTGGATGCATGAAAGACTAGTCCAGTGGTGTCCCCATCTCTAATCTAAATCCCAAATCTCAAAATCTACTACGAGCCATGATGTACAGTACTGATAAGAACTCTGCCAACAGACCGTACTCAATTTCATTCGTTTAATTACACAATACTCAGGAAAATTTGTATTGTATCGTAACCCCAACACATTTCCTCGAGAAATGAGTAGACTCTGAGAACTTCCCCACTTTTCTGGGACTCCACTCCTTCCCCATTTCCATCGACCAATTTCAGCATAACAACTCGCAACCATCCATAGTTCAAGCTGCATATTCACCAAAATACATCTGAAATCCCCCTAAAGAAAGGTCCACTAGTAGACCTAGATCTCGGTGCATGACTACTCTTTACCCCCAGTGTCCCCCGCCTTCGCCGGAGGACCACGTTGCTCCAACCTTCCCTCTCAACTGAACTCGACACTCAACACTTATCCATCATGTCTAGCAATACACAATGTCGTCGTGAGAGTTATTGATATATCATCCATTGACTTGCAACTCCTTCACTATTGATCTGTACAGTGACTTCACCATCAATCGCACAGTCGGTCCATACTTTAGATTGCTGTAAGACCCTTACAACTAACAATTCAATTATGGGCACACACCAACTAAAATAATTGTGATTCTCTATGATACCTTGTGCGGATAAAGTCAGAGATCGAGTACTTCTCTGTTCATACCGAGTCGGAATATTCAAAGCGTACATTATCAGCATTTTCTCTTATACATACAAGGCACAAATTTATGAAACGTGTACGTGTTCGGCTAAGCGACTGTTACCCATCAGATGTACACTAACATCTAGTCACCTATCACCCTGAGACCTCTCTCTTCCAACCAATTATCGTGTTAAAGCCTAGTAGTACGTCACCGTGATACGGTCTGTCTCCATTCTACAATTACGATATGAGTCTCAAACATGACCATCTGTGACTTAGCTCCTAGTCATTAGGATATTGTATCGTGAACAAGTTCGTATCTAATTGATCGTTATCTATAAACAGCTATCGCGCTCCTTGTGTATCTAATAGAGAACTAGGGTAACTCTTTTCGAGACTCCTCTTGACAGCCTCCGCCTCTCGCACTCAGCTCCTGACTCTCAGTCTACCTTGCATCATAAGGTCCAAGATCATTTAGCCAAGATCAACCACACTCTTTATCACCTGTGCGGATCACTCTTAACACAGCCACACTCGCCAGTGACATTATGTAGCCATTGAAGGATACACACATCATTCATCATTTAAATGATAGTTGACATTTCCTTTGCTTCTCGTCCTATCGGATTCGTCTATGTACACATGTGGTCCCGCTTTTGATTATTATTTATTCGGCAGTGATCTTTACCCAATAGCTTTTAAATGAGCTTGTTCCGAGCCCTGGCAACTGCAATAAAAACAAGCAAGTGGAGTATTGTGTCTTCATTAAACGCAGGCCCACAGCCTATCCCCATCATTCTCCATCATGTCACTATTAACTGACTAAATTATCGCCGACAATGTAATGATTGCCTTTTTCTAAGCTTTCAATCATAAAGTTCGTAATCATCTCGGCAGCGGAAGCTCTTGACCTACCCTTCTAGCTTCCGATCCACCCGAGTGCAATCTGCTCTCCGCGTCCAACTCACCAGTGTCTACTAAGATGAAAGCTCACATATAGCTCCGAGAGCACCTAGAGAAGAAGATATAGAACCAAATCCTACAGAGGTTTTGTCAACATAACATTATTATAGGAGACCCGCTACCACCCCAAAACATGATTATGTTTAAATCAGCCGCAGCGATACTCTCGGCCGAATTAATCGCCAAAACGCATAAACAATTTTTTCAGAAACTCTAACTATCGATGTTAACTTACTCAAACAATCTCCTACCTCCCTTTATAGTGTGGTATAATATTATTACACAGAAAATATACTAAGTCGCTCCAATAACTCCTCTCCCACAGTCCTCTCGTATATGACACGTGAGTAATTAACTATACTCGATTCTACCGCTTCCTGCGGTTATTAGTAGTCGGAATGCGTATATATAGGTATTAAGTGACTTTGCCACCATTCAGTATAATTCCAGCTATCACTGAAGCTTTACAATAAATATAACTAAGTAAGAACTGAATCAACAGCCAACTACTACGATTTCAAATGCGAAATGAGGTAAGTAATCAATACTACTATCATAACCGCTTTACTAACTTGCAGTGAGAGTATCATAACTGCATTGGCAAATAGCAAAGTATACCTGTGCCCTCTAACGCCAGTATACATGATTTCATGTCATTCATGCTCACTCATAATCCATACCTTTCAGCATAGTCTAGCATATTATGCTGCGATTTATATAACAGAATCTTAATCGAATCTTCTTTTCCATCTCTATTTTGGACTCAGCGTTTTAATTCTATTCCCAAACCTGATAAATAGACATAAAGTTGTGAGTACATGAACTATCCAATAAGACTCAGTATTCGCTGACCTTTCATCTCTTTCACTCATGTATAAAATAGGATGAAATGGTTTTTCTGCTACGCTACTCCCTGTATCTGGGAGACCGTCCAATGCTTTTACTCTAAAACTCCCAAATTGGATTTTCAGTCAAATAAAAATCGTTCGACTGCTGAGACCCCTTATGGTAATAAATAAATCAGACCATAGACATCCGGAAGCTCATTCTCAACTGGTGGTGGATGGTTCTTATTGGAGTGAATGTAATTATTTATAAATCACTTAGAAAAGCTTACGACAACGTAGTATAGATAAACTGGTATATCTCCTATTAAACACCCAATTTATTACGCTTTGGACCGCGTGACAATTCCCATCTTGCTATATTCAATATAGCTTTTGTACACACAGATCATATCCAAGTTACGGTGCTCTCTATTCTGTCACGCACCACATATTACCTACTGGAATATAATAGAAGGTCTATTCATCAATATCATGATATGTGAGTGTTATTTAGTGTACAACTATTGCTCTCGGATTTAATAATATTGTTACTTTATTCAGCGACTGTTTACACATTTTTTCTCTCTAAGTTCGTAATGTACCTTCGCTAATATATACTACATATGACTCGGTGACCAAGCTGCCCTTTTCTTATCGAACAGTCAATACATTCAACTATAGCTTATTTGAAAAATTTCACAATGTGACTAGCTTATAGCCCATATCTCCAATTTTCTCCATCCAAACTACTCAGAGCAGTGCTGTTTAAGATAAAAAGGGAATATATTAGGAAGTAAATCTTGTCACCGTTCTACCATGCGGATCTTGAAACAACTTTAAAGTGAATATATGGATGTACCTCACATATTTCTTCAACTTCACAGGTCTCTCATTCTCCTAGAGAGCCCTCACCTAGAATAGAACAATACTTAACATTATTTCCCACGAGATATAACTACCGTAAATACACTTGTCCATACGCGCTGCTCGCTTGATTACGCATCCCAAAATACATCTAAGGTGACGACTTCCTCGCAAAGTCCCCTATTTACGCGTCATTAAACCACACTAGTCGAATCTCGCGCAAGCCTGATTATGGCTCTCGTATCCGATCCCCTGTATCCTAGTCATGGGCCCTTCCATACTCTGCTCGCACTTCTATGTTGGATCTCCATAGCAAGACAGGCTATCCTATCGTCGCTCCCAGCCTTCCGATCTCCCCGGGTAAGCCTTGAAGGTGGAAGCCTAATATATGAAATAAGACTCACCACCTCTTTCTATGCGTACGATATCCATGCTATGACAAAGCGTTATCTTCGATATCACTACACACTCCAATACCGTGCTGCCCTGACACCGATCCTGCAGAGGTCCTCAGAATCCTAATTACTGGCCATTTTGCGAACACGGTTTCATAACATCACTTATATCTATTACCTCTCAATATAAGAACGTCTCCCTTACATACCGCGCTGGCTGCCTTGGATCCCATGACTGATGGCAAGTGACAACCACAACTCATTTGGATCTAACTCACACCTCCATCTCATTAGCTCTCTCTGAACCTCTCAACCTCTCTCCGAATTTCACACTCATCTCTGCCTCTGTTATATAGCTATCCACATTCTCCTGTTCTCCTTCCCACGTTCATTGATGAGGTTTACTCCAGTATTTTACTGACGCTCTAAAACCGGGAAAACAGTGTGGGCGCATTCTCTCTTTCCTTTGATTCGCCAATCTTTCCCATAACTCCCCCCCATGCGCATCACGTAGGCGTAGACACTCATTCGCGCATTACTCTTAATGATTTGGCTCGGACTCAATTTCCCACGAATTCATATTCTCTCTTATACGAAGAGTGCGAGAATCCTCTCCAGACGGTATGGAGTGTTCACTCATGCACAATCTCGCCCTACAGCGCGCTCATACCTCCTAATCGTCTAACCACACCATTCTAGTTCCTATAAAATCACTCACTATGCGCTAATTCTTGGCCGTGCTGAGCACACGAGTCCAATTCTCTTAGGCCACACGCACCTCGCTCTGTGGCCTTATTCCTCCTACTATCCTACAATGGATACACACACACTTTATTTTCTACACCGACGATCGACACCCCTCCTCCCATTAGAGCCACTTATATCTTGGCTCCAATCCATCAATGCTTGACATATGAGAGCTCCAATAAAATCTGTCGCTCCCACCTCTTATCTCTAGAGAGAATTTGTTCCGGTTACCTCCGGATTGCCATTCATCAAGGCTCTACGCGTCGCCAAAATTCAACACCCGTAATAGTAACTAGTCAGCCTCATCTCTCAGACTTAATGTGCGCTATTCCACGCTAACGGCCATAGTGTGAGTCGTTCGGAATCAATGATACGTAATGATGAAGTAAGCCATATATACAATTACAAATGAGTTAAACAGCAGCATTCCATTTTAAACGAGGACTGAGGATATTTCCAGTGTCGAATCATTCTGTATTAAAAATTGGATTAACTATAACAAACAACAAAGAGAATACTCTTTAGATCATCATTCATCCTTTCCATAGACCAAACCATCTCAATGACAAATGTCGCGCCATCTTCGAGTAGGAGTACTTTCTTATACACAAACACATTTTTGCAAAATTACACAATAATAGATATTATAATTCTTATGAATGTTATTCAAAAATAATTAGAAAATCTCTAAAAATAGAACTAAATAGCTCTTGCACTCATAAATTTTGTCGTCGCTCTTAAATTGAATTTTCATAAAATTAATAATTCACTTTTCTATCAACATACACATTATATTCTTTCCAGTGCATCTCACTAAACGAGTAAAAACTATCATCTACTTAACATTACAAATTAACATAGTGCACATAACCCCTCCTTTGTAACACAACAACTAGCCTCCAGCTATCACATCTCACCCATAGCTTCTAACTCCACAGCAGTACAGTAACAAAAGTCTCACCTAGACAGTACAACTATCATCCGTGTGAGCTCATTGTGAATATAGCATCCGAGCAACCAAAAACCAACCTCATTCCATACACATCTACTTCATTTATGAAATATATATATGACTGGTGAGACCTATCACTGTGATCCGTCACCAACCTACTAAGCTAACAACATTGTACTCAAAATACAAGGTTGCCTTCAAAATTTGTGATCCTTTCCTATATCAATCAGTGCTTGCACAACACGCGTGGACCAAATGGCCTCCACCCATGAACCCTTTAACTTATAAATTCTCAAATATATATTTACTTAAATTATTTTTAAACATCCCTGCCTATTAAGGCATACTTTATATAATATCAAAAGAGTAATATCATACACAGAAGAGTAAGAATAACAGCCTCTATGAAAAATCATGCAACAAACCATCCTACCTCGAATACACTGGTAGCCCTCACTAAATCTTTCCCTTTTAGCATCTTCTCTTCATTTCAAGTTAATGTATATAGGTAACCAGCTCTCTGTTCACAAATTTCGAACCTCTTGCCTCTCCTAGGATTCACTCAATGTGTATCTCTTCAAAAACAGCAGCACATTAATGGAAACTACATGAATATCGTGTTGACCATCATAAAATAACTATAATATATCAATCAAATATCACCTCCACCAAAGACACCTACCAATGCTCGGATCTACGCGTAATAAGTCTTATAGCTAGACGTTCTGTACTCCTAGGATATCCTTGCCATGTTGAATCGAGTGTTCGAGGACCCCTAAAGATCGGTAAAGATATTATATATATTCTCAATAAGTGACTGTGTAGCACCACCAGTGGAATAGCTTATCACATAAGTACGTAGACATCATATTATTCTGTCACAAAAAATACCCCACATTAAATTTGTATCATTTAATTTTATACTTATTTATAAAGAGTAGACTATGCTGCGAGGCCTCAGATAATAAATTACGATACAGGCGTGAACAAACTATCAACATCTGCTTGAGAGTACAGGACGGCTAACTACTAACAACTCACTGTGATACCGTTACTGAGTATATCATTTAAGATAAGTCACATATACATGAGCGGAATGGAAAAAAAAAATAGTAAATTAAGTAATATGCAAGATTATACGCGTTAATTCGATAATAAGGTGTATAAAAAGAAACCACAACATCCACCATTCATGTGCGAATGTATCGCCAAAGTCAAATGTGTGAACAGTTAAATTTAGATTAAAAAAAGTTTAAATACGCCAGCCAGAGTGTGAGAGTGTTGATGCTATAACACACTCTGGAGCGTGGAGTGTGGCAGTACAACTATCATCTTAAAATAATGAGGAGACTAATGAACAATAAAGATAATCAAGAATTGAAGATGCCTAGATAATCTGAATATCAACTCCTTATTATTTTTAATTCCTTTCTATCATCTAACTTTTTTTTTTTTTTTTTTATTTTTTTTTTTTTTCTGTTATAACAAGCCGAAAACTAACTCATAGTCCACTAGTCAATTAACTATATTAATTTAACATTCCCAAGCTTTATTGTCTTCAAACAGGACCTACAAATAAAATTTTGATACCAAAACTACAATACAATCACGTTTGTATTACAATTTATATTAAAAAATATATACTTGGAAATACCTAATCTATCTACTCTCTCTCGCACATACATTCTTTGTATGGAGAACTACAAAATAGTTACATGTCTTTTAATATTCCGCATCTCCCTTATCTAACCCATTGTATACCTTACCCTCCCGTCACATACAGAGTGACGTCTTCTTGTCTCTCTGAGCTCATCTGATCGACACTCTCATCCACCTCTCAGAATAAAACTCACATGGTCATTGTATACGGTGCTTGGATATATTCAAATACCAAGTCATTTAACCTTACTAAACACTCTGTAATTATAGAGAGACAGTTCCTTAGGTCAATCTCCCTACAATGATGGTGGCGGCCGCATTGTTATTAGCTCATTCAGTAAGAAGCAGTTAGAATGAATATAATCTTTAGAAATTCTAGACTATGGACTTCATCCCCCATGTAAATTATATCCATACGCTATCTGGAAATATACCCTCCATTTATTAACAGTCTATATAGTTTCTATTACAGTCTTATTTCATTCCTAGGCTTTCATTGCTACACAACTTCCATATCCAGTCATTCACAATCTCGCCTCCATTCTTGATCATTTCACCAATAATTCCATCTAAACCTACGGAGTTACCATTCTTCAACTTTCTCACTTTACCTCCTCCCTACTAATTATCTCATCTCCAAAATATCTATTTCTTCTTACACCTTCAGACATACACACATTTACTATAACCTCTTCATTACAGCTAACCATGCAGATTTTTTTTGAGAAGTTTCCTCCTCACTCCTCACATCCATTTCATCAATCACAAAAGTACGATCCCTATTCATTATTCTCTGAAGATTCCCTTTACTCTCTTTTTCTTAACCTTTCATACATACTTCCTTTCCAGAAGAGCTTCCTATTCCCTTGTAAGTCCCCATTCATCTTCCTTCCAAACTGTTCATTTAGCCTCCTCTCCTACATATGCAACATTTTTTCTTCTTTTTTTCCTCCTTATATATATATTTCCATATACCTTTTTTTCAAGAACTCATCATTGGTTTTTAGCACATTCAACCTCATTATTATTATTATTATTATTATTATTATTATTATTATTATTATTATTATTATTATTATTATTATTATTATTATTATTATTATTATTATTATTATTATTATTATTATTATTATACAAAGCACCATATCGCGCATAACGGCAGGGTGGTGTTGGTGGCTGGTAAGTTTGCAAATTATCATCACCATTCACGGAAAGAAACATCTGATAGAAGGGGGTTTTCAGTCCCTTGCTATCGGGCGAAGAGAATTAAGGATATTTTTCTCCTCAGGCTCTTTGTAGGCGAACGCAGCTTCACTTTTCATCCATTTAAATTTTCATTTCTCAAATAAATTATATTTACTTTTACATTTCATTCAAAAATATTTTTTCAAAGAAAATCTAGACGAAAGAATGTGATTTGCAATGTCAGATTTAAAATGATAATAATTTAAAAATAAGTTCTTAAAATTTTTAAATTCCGAATCATTAATATAACTTTTTTTTTACAGATACTGAAACTTAAAACATTAAAGTTTTCTCTTCTTAAAATTCAATTCCCAGAGTTTTTATAGTAGTTTCCTTCTCATATTTAACCCTTCATGATTTTCAATATTCTTCTGAATCTTTCTTTTAATGCTTCCCTTTTTCGCCTCTCTTCTAGTTTCCACTACGTCCACACTCGATGACAGTCGAATCATAAATATCATTAATAATAATAAAAATTATTATTATTATTATTCGTAAACATATACAATACCTTCCTCCTGACTTGCGATTGGGACGCCTTCCTGCTTCTGATTTTTATATCTGCATTCTCGCGGTTTCTTTTCTTGCTGGCAGGCTTGTTGTTCAGAGGATAATCGTGGCTCCAAGTTACGTACAGTCAAACCCCTTATTGGCCGATGGTCCTCTTGCATGAGAAGTCGCCTTTTGGAGGTGGCGCTTGATTGCGAATAGGACATACCAATGGTTTTTTCATGTCGCAGGATGGTGAACCATCTTGCCCGTTTTGCTGCTCGAGTTGCCACCTTTCAATTTTTCACGTGTTTATGGGTTGTGATGCCCTTTCTGGCCTGCGACGCACGTTCTTCCCTAGTTTGCATGCTATTCCTTTCTGAATCCTCTCATTTCCAAAGTGACAGCGTTTTTGCCTTCCTGTGTGATTTAAACATCCTCTATAAGATTTAATTCTCTCAGCGCGATTTTTATGTCGTTTTGCTAGGGACATCCCCTGTTGTTGGTTTGCTGACACGGTATAGCCGCATGACCTGTGTGTTGTGGTGGTCCCTGTACATCAACTCAAAAAAAAAAATTATTATTATTATTTTTTTTCAGCAGGGTAAATGTGTTTACCCTATCATAGATATGAAAAGAGAGTTGGGAATAAAAGATGAACCTCTGGACATTAGGGAGGAAGATGAAGATATTGATGAATCTTTGGACTTAAAGGAGGATTATGAAGATATTGATGAACCTCTGGACATTAAGGAGGATTATGAAGATATTGGTGAATCTTTGGACTTAAAGGAGGATTATGGAGATATTGATGAATCTCTGGACTTAAAGGAGGATTATGAAGATATTGAAGAACCTCTGGACATTAAGGAGGATTATGAAGATATTGATGAATCTCTGGACTTAAAGGAGGAATATGAAGATATTGATGAACCTCTGGACATTAAGGAGGATAATGAAGATATTGATGAACATGTTGAAGACATTTCTGGATTGGATGAAAATCAGGTACTAATGCAGAATTAATCAGTTGTTTGTCTTTCTTATGAATTTGTTGTAGTTACTATTTATATATGGTATAATTCAGAATAATGTGGTGCATCTTCATAATTCAAAGTTAGATCAAGTGTTTGTAGTTATGATAATCAGTAGTTATTGATTTTTAAAACATTGGCAGATAAAGTCTTATGTAAAGCCATTATACAATTATTGAAATTATCACTCAAACACGTATTTTGAATCCCATGGCCTTTCAACACACATCAAATGACAAATATTCTTTTGTAGTGTAAGTCAGGGTTAGATATAAAAATAAAAGTCCACACAACTTCCACTTTTGTATGTTTTCTTAGCATATTTTGTGAGCTTACATTTACTATAATTTTACTGAAGGTTAAAGATACACAATGTATTTTGTATGAATGAATAATCCGCTTAAGTGGGATGAACTACAGAAGAAAAATACTTTTATTTTTCCATCTTTCATTTCCTCCAACACCACCACCAACAACAACAACACCTCCTCCTCATATATATATATATATATATATATATATAGTATATATTAGATTTTATAGTTTATATTAATTAGTTATATTATATATATATATATATATACTCGTATTATAATATATATATATATATATATATATATATATTCTATATATATATACTATATTAATATATATATATATATATATATATAGTAATATATATCATTTATATATATATATATATATATTATATACTATATAGTATTATATATATATATATACTACTATATAAATATATATATATTATATATATATATCTATTATATATAGTATATATAAATATATTATATATATATATATATATATATATATATTATATATATATATATATATATATATATAATACTATATAATTAATAGTGAGTGAGTTAGTTAATTTTAGTTAGTTAATTAATTAGTTAATTAGTTATTTAATTAGTTAGTTTGGTTAGTTAGTTAGTTAGTTAGTTAGTTTAGTTTAGTTATTTAGTTAGTTAGTTAGTTAGTTAGTTAGTTAGTTAGTTAGTTAGTTAGTTAGTTAGTTAGTTAGTTAGTCTTTAATTCTTTATTCGTAAACATAGTACATTTAGAAGTAAAATAAAAGTTAAAAAATTAATATACAAATGAGTTCCATTAAGAATAATGCCATGCTTTATCTTAGGGTGTCTTCTCTGGCTTGAACAAATTTAATCCTTGATTTTAGAGCATTATGGTCATTATTAAATAAATCAATAACTCCATTTGTCTTCATAAATATCCCTTCGATGTCTTTCACCATGATACCTGCTTTAGAAAATAAAGTATTTTTTCTAATAAAATAACCTGAATTGTTAAGCAACTAAAAACAGTGCATAATTTAAGGTAGTTTAAGAAATGATTAAAAACATATCTAAGCAATTACATATTAGATGATTACTAATTCTATTAGAAACTTTACATATTTTTTTTAAAGCATTATGAAAGCATACTTCAAAATTATTTGAATATTGGACTACTATTTGACATATTAATCCAAAAATTTGCACCGTCAATTAATTAAAAGATCTTTATAAATATAACAATATATTTACATTTTACGAACTAAATCTTACGATTTAACGTTAGTAAACTGTTTTCATTTTTAATTAACCCTAGCTCTTTTTATGTCTGCCCTTCCTCTAAATTTTCATTTAAAATAAAACCGAGATACTTAATCTCATTCAAGTTTTTATAAAACCATAAAATATTATTAATTTAGGTAAATCTTCTTTATTTTTCTTACTTTTTTTTTTTTTGCAAAAATTGATAACGAAACAAAATTTGTTAAGATTAATGTCTTTTCTCCCCCCATCCAAGGCAAATTACCAGCAAAATGAATGTGGATCCAGCTAACAAAACTAAAAATATGCCGTTAAATATACAATACTAGTAACCTTT